>JAECUM010006148.1:0-40217 GCA_016617855.1 Megalonaias nervosa
TATTAGAATGCCTGATTAAAAGCATGACTTTGTCTAATGTCTGCATGGTTGTTTTGATTTCTATATTAGAATGCCTGATTAAAAGCATGACTTTGTCTAATGTCTGCATGGTTGTTTTGATTTCTATATTAGAATGCCTGATTAAAAGCAACAGATTCAAGAAGTTACAAATTGTAAGATGTTACAAATCTTTTTTACATTTTAGAGTGCACACATATATTTTTATATAAAATCAGATGTGAGTGATTTCAGTGAATATAATTAATGTCAGTGTGAAAGAAAGACACAGTTAATGATTAACCATGAAATAAGAATATGATCAGTGAAATATTTATTGTAATAATATTTCAGTGTTCTCTACTACTTAATTTTTTATGCAATCACAGGGATGTACATGATTCAGATAAATGTTGATAGATACACAAATGAAAACCAGATATACTATTGATGACAGGTGCCTCCGAAGTTACTTTTGGACAAGAATGTGTCCCTGAGTCGCTGTGTACAACATGCTGGAGAGTTTGTGGTGGTGTTCTCCAAGGCCTACACTGCAAATTTCAGCTGTGGCTTTGCACTATCTGAATCCATCAACTTTGCCACACAGGACTGGATTCCACATGGCTTTCAAGCTGCACTGGTAAGATGTGGGCTGTTTTCATTAAGAAAACTGTAGGTGACATATTTCTTTGTAGTATTTATATATAATTTCTTTATGTGGGTTGTTTGTTTGTGGACACTGGGAAAAATGCTAACCTTTCAGAGAGGTTATTTACCATTAGCAAGATAAGAATGTAATAATGTTTTCACTCACATTTGTTTGCTAAGGATGACAATTGTATACAGGTCTTTGTGGCCTAAAATGTTTCATTTGTGGGCTTAGAACTTTATCCGCTTTATACGTGAAAATGGTTGTTCACAAGTTAACTTGGTTTAAATGTACATTATATACAGGGAAGTAATGTTACTTAAATGTACATTATCTATAGGGAAGCAGTGTTCCTTAAACGTACATTATCTATTGGAAAGTAATGTTTCTTACTTGTACATTATCTATAGGGAAGTAATGTTCCGTAAATGTATATTATCTATAGGAAGCAATGTTCCTTAAATGTACATTATCTGTAGGGAAGCAGTGTTCCTTAAATGTATATTATCTAGGAAGCAATGTTCCTTAAATGTACATTATCGATAGGGGAGTAATGTTGCTTAAATGTACATTATCTATAGGGAAGTAATGTTCCTTAAATGTACATTATCTATAGGGAAGTAATGTTCCTTAAATATACATTATCTATAGGAAGCAATGTTTCTTAAATGTGGATTATCTACAGGGAAGCAATGTTCCTTAAATGTACATTGTCTATAGGGGAGTAATGTTCCTTAAACATACATTATCTATAGGAAGCAATGTTGCTTAAATGTGGATTATCTACATGGAAGCAATGTTCCTTAAATGTACATTATCTATAGGGAAGTAATGTTCCTTAACTGTGGATTATCTGCAGGGAAGCAATGTTCCTTAAATGTGCATTGTCTATAGGAAGCAATGTTCCTTAAATGTACTTTATCTATAAGGGAGTAATGTTCCTTAAATGTACATTGTCTGTAGGAAGCAATGTTACTTCAATGTACATGATCTATAGGAAGCAGTGTTCCTTAAATGTACATGATCTATAGGAAGCAATGTTCCTTAAATGTACATTATCGATAGGGGAGTAATGTTGCTTAAATGTACATTATCTATAGGGAAGTAATGTTCCTTAAATGTGCATTATCTATAGGAAGTAATGTTGCTTAAATGTACATTATCTATATGGGAGTAATGTTGCTTAAATGTACATTACCTATAGGGAAGTAATGTTCCTTAAATGTGGATTATCGACAGGGAAGTAATATTCCTTAAATGTGGATTATTGACAGGGAAGCAATGTTCCTTAAATGTGGATTATCTACAGGGAAGTAATGTTCCTTAAATGTACATTGTCTATGGGGGAGTAATGTTCCTTAAATGTGCATTATCTACAGGGAAGTAATGTTCCTTACATGTGGATTATCTACAGGGAAGCAATGTTCCTTAAATGTACATTGTCTATAGTGGAAGTAATGTTCCTTAAATGTTGATTATCGACAGGCTGTAATGTTCCTTAAATGTGGATTATATACAGGGAAGCAATGTTCCTTAAATGTGCATTATCTACAGGGAAGTAATGTTCCTTAAATGTGGATTATCTACAGGGAAGCAATGTTCCTTAAATGTGCATTATCTACAGGGAAGTAATGTTCCTTAAATGTACATTGTCTATAGGGGAGCAATGTTCCTTAAATGTGCATTATCTACAGGGAAGTAATGTTCATTAAATGTGCATTATCTACAGGGAAATAATGTTGCTTAAATATACTTTATATGTAGGGAAGTAATTTTTATTTCTTAACCAGTGAAGAACACAGTTTGAGAATGAAATTTAGTTTCTCAGAATTGGTGCTTTTAAACACCGTTTTAAAATTTGCAGACAAAGCAGTCATTAGAATCATTCTGCTGTCCAATGTAACAATTTTGTTCTTATTTAATTGACCCTTCTCCAATTTACCTATAACCTCTGATCATATACTTTAATCTTGAAACAGCATCTTGTCCTGTTTAAGGCTGGAAAGAAGTTAAACAGAAGTTTTCATTTTTGGAAATTGCCACAACTTCAATTCACCATAAGCATATTTTATTTAAGTTCATAATTGCAGTTTTTCAATAAAAGATTATAATTGCACTTAATGCTTGTATTTTAAGAAAACACATGGCCACCTTTAATAAAGATAGAAAAACCCTACAACATAAAGTTGCAAAAACCACTCAACATAATTTGACTGAATTTTACAGCAAGCATCCTACCCAGTCCATTTAAATCGCTCAACATAATTTTACAGCACCCAGTCCAGTTAAAATTGAGATCAACGTATACTCTGTCAGACTGTAATATATTTTGATGACCTTTGGAATTCCTGGTCCACTCATTTTTAATGAACTATCAGATAGGGTGTCACATTTCTTTTTAGAGGAGTCATTAGAATTGTTATGTTCTGAATGATATTTTTCACTTTCCAAAGTATGAAAAGTTGTAATTTGATTGGTGAAATGAAAATGTCAATAGAATATGACTTTCTGTCAGTGTCTGTCATCCTTCAGATGTCCAGTCAGATTGACCTCCTTCCTTAGGGTCTACAGTAGTAGGTGATGCAAAGTAGTCATTTTTGAGTTGGTCATTTCAACTGAAAATGGCCAAAAAGTTCACTTCACCTTGTTTTAATTTAACACCATTCCTCCCCCCATTTTGTTTCAATACAGTGCATTAATAGTGAAAGTAAAATGGACTTTTTTGTTATTTTTGTTTTCAAAGGGGAAGGTGGAAAGTAAGAAATAGAAGGTCGATGCTGTATGGTAAATTTTGGTCATAATTGGCTGATTATAAATTCCATAAATTATATTGCTATCAACATAAATCCTGCCTTAAATTCACACATGGAAGTTATAACTGTGCAGACATATCAAGGTCAATTATTTATAATCCTGTTCATTTAATCCACTATTTCATTCATTAATGTATGAAAAGATGATTTCAGTAATGGTAAAAGTTGCTATTTTCAGCTGTAATCAATTTTTGAGATTGCCATAACTGTGTTATACATCAAGTGTGGTGAAGCAAAATAAGGAACATTTTAATGGTATTTCATAGTATTATAATCATTTGAGATGTATATATGCGAAAACAAAAGTTTCAAGTGACTATTCTTTGAACTTTCTACACTCCTTATTTTTGCAACATTCTCATTATTCAGGCTGATGAGAGAATTCATTTCACCCAAGTATCAGAGTCCACTATGAACCCTGCTATTTTAAGATATTTCAGGTTTGTGTGAATAATGCTAATCCACTATTAAATATGGCATTGCTACTAAAAATAGAAAATATTTAAACAACTTTGTCTTTGAAAACCACTTAACAGAATTAATCCAACTTTGACAGAAAACACTCAGTCATGAATGCCTTTCAGTATTGGACCAGTGATGTTGATGTGCCATTAAATATGGATGAATATACAAAAGAATGGAGAAACCTGGAAACAGCTATTTTTGTAACATATGTGATCAACAGCATTGGAAGAAATATCAACAGAAAGCATCATACTGACCAAGATATTTGCCCAACTGTCACAATATCTGGCTTTAAGACAGATATTTGCCCAACTGCCCCAATATCTGGCATTCAGGCAGATATTTGCCCAACCGCCCTTATATCTGGATTTTTAGGCATTTTTTGGCCCAACTGCCCCTATATCTGGCTTTTAGGCAGATATTTGCCCACCTAGCCTGGTATTTAACTTTTAGGCAGATATTGGCCCAACTGCCCCTGTATTTGGCTTTTAGGCAGATATTTGCCCAACTGCCCCTATATATGGCTTTTAGGCAGATATATTTGTCCAAGTGACCCAAATATTAGGTTTTTAATCAGAGCTGTTCATTAAAACATGCATGGAAATGGGGGAAGGCAGTTTTGAAATTGGGTAACCACCCTTAGATGTGATTTAGGCCTTTCAGGACCCACCAATAGAATTTACTGAACAATAAAATCAACCAATAGAAATTTGGTGGGGGGATACATTAAGGAAAATATTTAACTCATAGAAAGCAAGTCTAAATATTATTTTATTCAAGATTTAGCATAAAAATGCAATTATATCAGGGTTTGACACAAACTTTTTTAAGTAGGAAGCCCGCAGGACTTTCTGCTTTTGAAAACTGGTGGTCCTTCTGACTGATAAAGGTCCTTCTCGTTTACGGATCTACTTACTGGAAAAAAATTTTGTAATTTGTACAATAAAATAAAACATGCATACAAGGTTGTTATTTTATCACAGTTTACATTAAATTCATCAACAATTTATATGCTTTGTTTTGTAATGCTGACAAATCTTGTGCGTGGTATTTATCATCATCATAATCATCATCGTCATAAGCAGCATCAACATCACTGTCAGATGCACCATCCGTTCCCATTGCAACATTCTTTTTCATCCATTCATTCCCATATCTCTCTGACAGGCCCACTATAGCATGACTGATGGTTTCACTGTCTACCTTGGGTACATTTTTTATACCAAAAAATGAATTAAACCTAAGAAGAAGTACTAAATTTTTGAATTAACAAAATTAAATAAACTAGAATGGATCTAATGTTAAATTGGTGGTTTAAGAGCTTACAGTATTACAAATGGAATGGATCTAAATTTAAATTTCTGTTTAATAGTTTAAATTCAATAGTATGAAAAGAAAGTTTATAACATTTACCTTTCACAGAATGCATACAGTTTTTGCTTCTTTGTTAAATGTGTCAGTGGAGCAATCACTAATAACTGAAAGAAAACCTGACTGGAGGAAATGATATGGACCTGTTCTGACCCTAGAATTATTGGCAATAGCCCCAATAAATTTCTGACAATATTTGTCCATCAGGTAGGTACTGCCTATTTCCAAACCTTGTCCAACTCACATAATTTCACATGGTCAGTATATGGGCATCCATGTTTTTCGACAAAATGAGCATTTCTAAACTTGACACAATGTTTTTCAAAGGCTGCCTTATTCAGCAACATAACAGACTCATCACTTTCAGGACAGCCAGGGGCTGCCGTCTCGGCTCATGGGTTCTGAATGTATCAATTTTAAAGTTATTGCAGCCAACTACAAATGTTCCCAATCATATTATATGCAGAACAAACTGAATATGTCATCTCATCCTTCTTCTTGCTGTGGGTTAGCCACAGAACTTCCTGCATCCCGGTATCTTGGAATTTTCATTCTCTTTTGGTTTTATTGTACACACGTATTTTGAGTTTCTTGTCTTTTGGGGGGCGGTGGATAGACACTATAAAAAAAATCTCCACATTTTTCAAACACGCGAAAACACATAAAAAAAAAGTCAATTGCCTAAATGCTTGATGCTCTTATATGATTAACAAAGTAAGTGCCCAAATGATGATTTACAGTAGGCACCCAAGCAACAATGAGAATTTGGATTAAATGACATAGGCATGATCTTTGTTTTGTTTTAACTTCATTTCACTTTCGATTTTCGGCATGTTTGACATTTTTATATTTAAAAGAAAGATTTTTACAATCCTATAACATGGGATAGATATATTTTTAATATCCACAATTTAAAATTGCAAGCCCCACAGACCACCCAGCTTTAGGAAAGTGGTGGTCCTTCTAAAAATCAGATGGCCGCAGGCCAGCAGACCTGCGTTGGTGTCAGACCCTGTATGTAGGTCCCAACATATGGGACAATGCTTTGTTGTAGAATTCGAGAAGCACTGTCAGGTCAGAATTGTTTTCACTCATTTTTTGGACAATGTGGAAAAAAAGTAGCGAAGCAAATGCTATTTAACCAATGCCTGATATTACTACATGTGTGTAGACAAATAATAAAACCATAAATTTGCAATCCTATCAATTAACTGTTGTGAGTGGTTGCATTAAGAAAGCCCCATTCTGAAAAAAGATGCACTCATGATGGCGGTTAGAAAGGTTTTAGTTCATTCATATACCAACTTCATTGCTTCATTGTGTTACCGAGTATTTAGTAACGGTGATGTTTTATCTGCAACAAAGAAATTTAGACGAACAAAATGGTATGAAGGCATGTTTGTATTTGGTCTCATCTACATGTTACAGAGTTTGTTTCAAACAAGTTTACAAATTTTTTTCAACTGCCATTTTATAGTGTACATTCACAAATTAGGAAAAAATAATTCTTGTTTAAGGGTAGTCGATTGAGGGCTGTTCCATTTAAACATACATGGTACCCAGGGAAGGCAGTTTTTAAAAAATATATCCCAGGGTAGTTCAGTTTCACAGAGTTCATATTAAAATGACAAGAAAATTCTAAATTGCATCTATTGGCGAGTACCCCACTTTAAAAGTGCCTTCCCTAGGTCCCATGTATGTTTTAATGGAACAGTCCTCAGCATTTTTACTAACTTGCAATTACAATACTGTAATCTAGTTTGTCCTATCAGTTAAAATTCATTACAATGTATAGTTTCTATAGTGCTCTCAAGTCATGTGGCCAAAATACACTGCATATGAACATAATAATTTTTATGTGCATACATGTTTATAATATACATACAACTCAGTTTCTACTTGAAAATAAAACATTGCTTAAAACCAGTGGTAAATGCATACTGACAAATAGAGGGCAAAATTCAAATAAGAGAATGAAAACACACACATGCATAATATATATATATATATATATATATATATGCAATAAACTGACAACGAACAGTGCAAAATTAGCATCTAATTAGCCTGAGTGCTTTTGACTCATAATGAGTCTTTTTCAAAGGCAAATACAAAACATAGACAAGACAAACAAATAAAACACATGTTGATTATTTCTCTAGGTTTTGCTTTCTCAACCAAATACTGACTTCTTCCCTGGTCGAAAACATGTTTCACCGTCATTACTGTCACAATACGGCTACATTCGGTTCTTTTCGCAGTGTGCATCAGATCTGAATGATGCAAACCAAGTCTCACGAGACTAAAATTAATGTGGCCACAGAATTTATACTCTAATTTTATAAGGAGATTTATTTAAAAATCTGCTAGTGTTCCTTATGATTAAGAAAATAAAGACAGATTTTCACTTTGTGATTAGCAAAACTAAAAATGCAGGGTCACTTGGTTGGCTTTGCCCGACCTATTTATAGCTGACCAATGACAACATTTTATAGTCTGTTGTCTGTTCGAAGAAAATACTCTTGACAGGAACAAATGTGGCATGCATAACATAGAATACGAATTTGATAACTGGATATCTAAAGTGGAAGTTTTTGATTAAGTTTAGCTCGCACTTTTAGACAGACCTACCGAACCAGTTGTTTCAACCACCTATAGAAGCGATTTTATTGAATAAACAACCTGGGACAGAAGCAATTTTGAATCCAAACCACCCTGGGATATATGTTTTTAAATGTGCTGTCCCTGGGTCCCATGTATGTTTTAATGAAACAACCCTCAGATATTTACTTAAATGCCCCTATATCTGGTTTTTAGACAGATATTTGCCCAATTACCCCTGTATTTAGCTTTTAGGCAGATATTGGCCCAACTACCCCAGGCCTTTATTTGGTTGTTGTGCAGATATTTTGCCAACTGCCCCTGTATTTGACTTCGAGGCAGATAATGGCTCAACTGCCCTTTTATTTGGCCATTAGGCAGATATTTTGCTAGTTACCCCAGTGTTTGGCTATCAGGCAGATGTTTGTAAAGCTATCACTAAGGACCTATGTTGGTATATAAATTTGAGTTCTCATGCCCACTAAGTGTATATATGGTTATATGGTGGGGGTGTCATTAGTTTCTGTATTATCATGCAGGGGCTGAATTTCTTGGGGAAAGAATAGACCAAGGAGCCAAAGTTAGTTGCATATGTTAATTCATCTTTTCATGCCCAATAATGGCGTAAATATTTACAGTGTGTGGATCTGAACAGTTTCTATGCTATGACCCATGGTCCAAAAATGTATGCCCCTTGGTTATGACCTGGAGGTCCCTCCAAATCTTCATTTTACTTCATGTTGACACTTGTGTTTATAATAATGCATGCACATCAGTTTTCAGACATGTCATTCTCATAATATGTAATTTATCACAAATCTATGTAAACAACTCCCACATCCCTTGCTAGGAATATTTTAATATTTAAAAACTATAATGCACATCAATAGACCACCTTCAATCATATCCCAAGATTTGAAGTCACTATCCTGAACATTGTAGGGGATCGTTTGCAGTATCTGGGACATGTATCTCAGAGTTACAAGTTTAATGCTGTTGTATAGGTATTTTGCCATTGGGACACATATCTTGTGGTTCCAAGTCGTATACTGTTGTATAGGTGTTTACTAACTAGGATATATATCTCAGAGTTCCAGGACTGATGCTACTGTATAGGTGTTTTACCATCTTGGACACATATCTCAGGGTTCCAAGTCTAATGCTGTTGTATAGGTGTTTTACTATCTTGGATACATTTCTCAGAGTCCCAAGTCTGGTGCTTTTGTATAGGTGTTTTACATATACATATCAGAATTTTCTTTGATTCAGGACTTGTGTGCAAGTCAGGATCCAGAACAGTTTTCTATGGATGCCATGTTGGTTTTCCTTGCCAGAGATCCAGCTAGCAGCAAGAGTTGTCTGTCATTGATTCTGCCTTACTTGGAGCAAGTTGTGTAAGTGAACTTCAGTGTGTGAAGCAATGATGAGCATCACATATGAGAGCCAGCTAGGAATATATCATTCGAGAAATAATTCCCCATTAGCAAATCTGTCAGCATAATATCTCTTATTTCTATCTGCAGAGTGTTTGACAGGTAATTAGAAGTAGTTATGCTGATTTAGAACTGTACTTTGAGTGATAAACACTTGAAAATACAAAACCATTACCATGGAACAGATGAGTTAAAAAGTGCCCCCTCTTGTACAGACCCTGAAATGGGTAATTTAGCTCATGAAATGTTTATGGAATGCAAATGGAAGTTAAAATGAATGCAGATAGAATTTAGAATGAATGCAAATGAAAGTGGTAAAAACACAAGCTAAAATTTGTATCTATTTTTAAGAAAACAGAAGGCAATAAATGCAAAACATGAAATGCAGAACAATGAATATTAAACAAAGACATCATGAAACACAAATGCATTTCATGAATGGATTTTAAAAAAAATAATTTATTTTTAAGCTGCCACTTTTGCATGATAGTTCACATCATCACCAGGGGTTGTCTCTGTACAGTCTGCATTTCATTGAAATGAAATAAGAATTAACTACTTACAAATTGTCTGCATGTATGTTTTTACACTTATTGCAATTATGGTAAAGTTTATGATAATTTCTTGCTGTCTGTTGCATCTTATGCATTTGCTGTTTCATTAAAGCACACTATATGTATTAATAAAAGATATGAAAGCTATAGTTATCTCCCTTTAACATTCAAAAACAGAAAATTTAACTTTGGTATTAATCTGTCTCACTCCAAACCAGTGAAAATGAATCGATAAATGCAGTATCTGAATGCATTTTTTTTCACATTGGGATGTTGGATTAAATGCAGACATGTACAAGGATCACAAATGAATGAAGATTTTATCAAATTACTTGGCCCAGTGACTGTCATGTTATTCCGTTCTTGCTGAATAACTAAATGTACTAAGGGAAAAAGAGCAAGTGTTTTTTGTCTTCTGGTCATATTCCTCACTTTTTTGAGACTAAAGAATTAATGTAACATGATTGCATACTTTGACACAGTATACACGAGATGTGGGAGCAGCCCCAAAAAAGCAGAAGTATAAACACAATCTGTGCATCAATAACACATCAGATTTGATATTGATGCATTGATAAGCCTCGTTCTTGATCCATCCATTAGTACTGCAGACACATTTTCATGTACCATATATTCTGCATGTCTTGGGATGGCAAAAAATAATTGCATTTTCTCAGTCTAAAAATGTGTTAAAATATTATGTGACTAAAACAAGTGAATAGCATGCAAGTTAATAGATTAAAATTGTCAAAAAATTGGGAGAACTTCATTTAAACTATTCATTAGTGTGCTGACACTGATATAATTAATAACATTTGTCTCAAAACTAAATACTCACCTGTAGGTAAAAGCATTATGCCACCCTTTATTAATGGAGGAAACTGTTAAAGTGAAAGTCATCTCATAAAGTTTGTTAAGCAGTTCCATTGTGGATAATATTGAAACCTGCATCCAGTACAAATCAATGAACTGATTCAAGTTTGTGTAGTTTGGTACTGTAACTTTGATAAGACTAATAACAAACTAAATTACATTCAGGATTGAGATTTTCACTTGAACACTTATCTCTTTTAATAAAGGGTAACATAGTTTTCTAATGCCTTTTCAAGTGAGATTTTTTTTATCTTCTAATGCCTTTTCAAGTGAGATTTTTTTTTATCCAGAGGTGAGCAATTTAGTTGTAAAGAAATGTTATTGGTTATATCATTGTCAGCATACAAATGAATATTGAAACACAGTTCTCACAATTTTCTAGAATTTGAATCATGCACGTAACTTGTCAGGGTTTCTTCAGATTACAAGCAAGCTATTTACCAACTATCTGAAAACAGTATTTGTTTTATCTTACTACTGTAGAGCTCCATTTGTGTTCAAAAACATAAGTACATAAATAAAATTCTCTTAAAATTATGTCCAAACATTACAAGGTAAGAAAATAATGATTTTGGCAGAAAAGAACCTTGCTGTCCATCAACAGTGTCCAACAATATACAGAAAATACAGAGAAGTTTGGTTTATTCATGGTTGCTACAACCAAAATTAAAGGCCCAATGAATAATTATCCTTCTATGGAAACAAAATTACCACTTTCCCCATTCCACAATTTTAAGTACCAGTACTGCCAAAAATATCAGTTTTTTCATAAAACAATAGAGCATTTGTAGCATAAATTAAGGTGTTCTATTACATTTCTTGTATAATTTATATTAGTGATATTATCGTGACCTAAAACTTATATTGTGAGATCACTTTTGTTTAAAATATTTTCATCATAGAATTATATATATATATATATATATATATATATAGATATATAGATATATATATATATAAATGCAATAAACTGACAATGAACAGTGCAAAACTAGTATCTAATTAGCCTGAGTGCTTTCGACTCTAAATGAGTCTTTTTCAAAGGCAAATAGAAAACATAGACAAGACAAACAAATAAAACACAAAAACCGTTGTGTTTGCAAAACTTTTACATGGCTATTTCTACAGGAATTAAACCTTTAAATTTATTATGTTTTGTATTTGCCTTTGAAAAAGACTCATTAAGAGTCGAAAGCGCTCAGACTAGTTAGATTCTAGTTTTGCACTGTTCGTTGTCAGTTTATTGCAT
This sequence comes from Megalonaias nervosa, assembly GCA_016617855.1. Taxonomy (NCBI): domain Eukaryota; kingdom Metazoa; phylum Mollusca; class Bivalvia; order Unionida; family Unionidae; genus Megalonaias; species Megalonaias nervosa. The sequence continues at coordinate 12,006 of JAECUM010006148.1, forward strand.
TTATCTTAATCAATCCCTGACACACGTGATCCCTTGCTGGATCCAGTGCACTTGAAAGGACTGTTATTCGCCATATGATTTGTATTCTTTATATTATCAACCTCATATGGCACGATCTACATTTGGTGTGATCTAACACCCTTTCAGTTCTGTATTTTATGTCGTGTTAGTGTATGTGTTCCAGTTTTTTCCTTCTTGTACAGCCATGCACAAATAAAATTATTTTTTTGCAGCCGACACATTTCCTTTGAAATAATTCTCTAAATTTGCTTAATAGCCTATAATTACTACTATGACAATGAAATATCCAGGATAGAATTTGCGCCTACATAAATGTACACGAAACAACAGATGTTGTTATGGCTCGTCGATTACTAGGTCAATAAAAATATTTTCAAGCATCCGCAACAAGTTGAAATAAACTAGTTGAAACATAATAAATTTAAAGGTTTAATTCTTGTAGAAACAGCCATGTAAAGTTTTGCAAACACAATGGTTTTTGTGTTTTATTTGTTTGTCTTGTCTATGTTTTGTATTTGCCTTTGAAAAAGATTCATTAAGAGTTGAAAGTGCTCAGGCTAGTTAGATACTAGTTTTGCACTGTTCATTGTCAGTTTATTGCATTTATCTTAATCAATCCCTGACACACGTGATCCCTTGCTGGATCCAGTGCACTTGAAAGGACTGTTATTCACCATATGATTTGTATTCTTGCTTCTCGTGGGTCGGTGGTTCTTCCCGGGGTTTTCCAGGGTTCTTCCTCCACCATTAATACTGGCCGCCATGTATAGCCTATCTAGTGCTGAAAAATGGCGTTAAACCCTATAACAACAACAACAACAACAATTCTTTATATATATATATATATATATATATATATATATATATATATACATACACACACACACACACACACACACACTATTTTAGATAAAGTAATTTGGCAATCAGTCTAAGAAAATTACATTATTTTTTTCCACTGGCTGTTGCCTCAAGACAGCTGCTATTTATATCGAAGAAACGTATAGATTACATGACATATATTGATTACATGACATATATTGATTACATGACATATATTTATTGAAATGTACCAGTGCTGAGGACACAACTGATTGCAGTAAACATGCTGCTCTTTAATAGTGCTGTATGTTAAGGTGATTTGGAAATGGATTTACAGGGGAGTTTTATCTCAAGTCTATACAAGATGGCTGATTTGTATTATTCATAACATCATCATTGCACAGAATCTGATGCATTGCAGTACAGTGGTATGTTGTCTATCGTTCATCCATTATCTTTTATAAGCCATCTGTAATCCATATGTCTGTTAGCACAAATGAGATATCACTTCTCTTCTTAAACTACTAGAAGGATAGCCATGAAACTTGAAATACATTCATTCCAAGGTCAGGTAGGTCCTAAATGAAAATGGTGCTGCATGGACATATCCAATTTGGCCTTACAGTGGTCATCATGAAAATTAGATGGTCAAATCAACATGGTGTTTTCAACAAAAGACTTGCAATGATGTCTAATGAGTCCTAAATGGAACTGATGCTGATCTGACATCCAATATGGCTGCAGCAGACATCTTAAAAAATTCTTATTATCGCTACACATCCTAAACAGAAAATCAAATTGACAGTGGTTTTCACCAGAAGACTCCATATGATGTCTACTTGGCCACAGATCAGAATGGTACCTATCTGACCTCAAATACAGTCAACATGGTGGCCAACTTAAAAATTCTGCTATTATTACTCCTGATAAACAGAAGGCAGAAGGTCATATTGACAGGTGGTTTTGCTCAGAGGACCAGTTTGTCCAAAATGAAAATAGTGCTGGTTCGACCTCAAATATGGTTGCCATGATTGCCATGTTGAAAATCTTTTCATCCATACTCGTACATGATAAATAGTCCTAGGAACTTGGGGTTTTTGCAAAAAAATTTATTATGATGTCTGCTTATCTCCACTGGAAATGGTGACAGTTCCATGTCCAGTATGGCTGCTATGATCGTCATCTTGAAAAGCTGTTATTTGTACTCCTTGATTGGTGTTCATATTGGCATTGGGTTTTCACCAGAGATTTCTTATGTTGTCTTATCTGATATCCAATATGAACACCATGGCAGCCATCTTGAAAATCTTATCACTACTCCTTCTGCATGGATGCCCATATCAGTATCAGGTTTCACCAAATACTTTTGATAACTAGTTGGTCTTAAATGAAACTGGTGCCAATATTACATCCAGTGGCTAATACAGTAACCATCAAGAAAATCTTATTCCCACTACTCCTTCTGAATGAATGGTTATTATGACCTGAGGTTTTCAGCAAAATTTGTAGGCTTAATGTCATATTTCACCACATGATTTGCTATACATGGCAGCCAGTATATCTGGTGGAGGAAGAACCTGATAAGAACTACTGACGCACAGGAAGCTACTGACAAACTTTTTCACATACCCATATTGGCTGAGCCCAACATGAGATACTTTGCAGACAGATCTGAGATTCAGTTATCTGTAAAGACAAGTGCCTTAGACCTAAATGAAAATGGTGCTAATATGACCAGCACAGCAGCCACTTTGAAAATCATGCTATCATTCAAGAATGTCAGAGATGGTTTCAGCATTCAGCAGTTAAAATAAAGAAATGGACTCAATGAAATTATTTTTGAGCAGTAGTTATCAGTTATTTTTAGGGAACTCTTGTTACTTTACACAAGAAAAAGTAAAGAACTATTAAAGAGACTATTTCAGCTAACTCAAACAGTTGGAATAGACCAGCATTGTACATTGAATCCTGACTTAGGGACACCTGCATTTAATGGACATCTGATAAAAATGCCTAGTTGATAAATCCCTTTTTAGCTCCACTGGTCATAGACCAGAAGAGCTTTTGGGATGGCTTGTCATCCATCATCTATTGTCCTTTCTATTAGTGCAAGTTTGTTATTGCTACTCCTGCTAAATTACGTGGAAAATTGACATTAAACTTTGAATGTTTGTTCATCCCAAGGTCTAATTGATCCTAAACAAAAATAGTACTGATCTGGCATTCAGTATGGCCATCATGGCAGCCATCTTGAAACTATTGTTATTACTTCTAAACAGAAAGTCATATTGACATGGGGTTCTCACCAGAAGACTTTTTATGACATCTGGTTGATCCTAGATGAAAATGATCCTGATCTGACATCTAGTATGGCTGTCATGGTGCAACTATAATAAAATTCTTGTTATTACTACTCCTCCTAGACTGAGGTCATATCAACTTGGAATTTTCATCAACAGACTTCTAATCATGTCAGGTTTTAAATTTTGTTATTGCAACAGAATAACACAGATGATTTCAGCATTCATCAATTAAAACAGAAAAATGGTATGTTGTGGATTCCTGGACATTCTTTTAAGTCAGTAGAGCGTCATTCCCTTCATGTTTGGTTTCAGTTATTTATATTTTTATTTCACCTTTATATAAAGAACAGAATTTAATGGCCCCTTAAGCAGCCTTTCAGAAGAGGTTAAACTGTATTTCAGCAAGAAAGAACTTGAGCAGAGACAGCAACTTATTGAAGCAGGCCTGAAGTCCAGTGAGAGAATCCAGCCAAAAGTGACCAAAACAGGACATAAGACAGATATTCTGGAAGAAATTCATATTTGTGATGTCTCAGGAAAAATTTGCTACCTTTCTATGGTAATCTTTTTTTGTCCCACATTGTAAACTGAACAGGAAAGCTCATGACATTTTTGTCTCACTTGTGATGAAAGTTGCAAGAGATGAGATGTTGCATATGCATTGCCTGTCCATCCATCCGTCTGCCTGTACATCTGGCATCATTGTTTGGTTAAAGTGTTTTTTTTTTTTTAAAGACAGTTTCATCTATTCTCGTCAGAGGATCAAACAGACATCGCCCACAGATGCATTTTGGGAAAGGAATATCCCAGAAGACTGACAGTCAAGGTGCTAAAGTTTTATTGTAATGGGGAGTAGCTGTTTAAATTTTAGTTGGTTGGGAGATGGTTAATATTCTTGAATCTGGCAATACTAGCTTTTATTGCCATTGATGAAATGACATCAGTCACAGGAATGTTGATTACCATGGAATGTAAATATTGCTGCTGGTATGTAGGTCAAATGTCAAGGTCACAATGGTCTGGTTTCTTTGAGGTATATTTTCTGATCATTAGACATTAAAAGTTCAACCTCTACCTTGAAAATCAACCCCAGCCCCAACCCCAACCAAGAAAGACATTCGCCACATCTTTCAGCTTATTTTAACAACAGTAGGGGCAGAAGTTATCTGCTTGCAGAGATGGGAGTGAGACAAGAAAGAGTGTTCTCCCCTTGGATAGAGTTATTAGCACCAAATCTTGTCACCTATCAGTTACTACTTCCATAAATGTAATGTCAGCTCACTCTCTCACAAGGATTCACAAATATTGAATTCATTGGTGCCTTTCATGCAGTGTGGTGATTCTAGTGAGTTTTGGGAGGTCTTTGAATTTGTTCAAATGGGATTTTATCCTGGAAAAGTCCTGGAAGATATTTTTTTTTTAAAAAAATGATTGATTATTTTCTCAAACTGCCCTTAAATAATTAAATGTAATTGACAATTCAGTTTTATTGGGAAAAACAAAAAGGTTTTTTTTCAACAAAAATTGCATTCATGTTATCATGAAATGTGTTTAGCAGCATGGGGTAATGATGTAACATGGCATTCTAATAATTGACACTGGTAAATGAAAACATTAGGAATCATGGGATAATGATTTACCAGGGCACTTCAGTCACTGACACTGGTAAATCAAAACATTGGGAATTCATGGACTTGGCTGTTATGCATCAAGGTGTAACACATGGTTCACAAAGGAATTCACTTCATTGCTTTAGTAAATGATCTTGACAGTTGGGGAAATAAAAATAAACAGCAGTGTGTTTATAATAGCAAATAGGAACTGGAGCCATTTTACAAGGATTGGTTATAACCATTTAAAGGAGACCAGCAAAACGCATTGTATAAAGTGTACAATTAAATGTTAGTTTTACAAAACTTGTTGGTTTTGCTTCTTTCTTTAAAAATGACCTTTTTCTCTGTTACTCAGGTATTGAATGTTGCAGAGAACAGTGCCTTCTGTTTGGAACAGGGTCTTACTCACATCCAAAAGAAACGCAACCTTAAGAACTGTAAATTGATGTACAGATTCACTGAGGTTGGTATATAACTTATCTGAGTTTAGGTAAGAATTGAACTTCATATTGGACAGGATTCGTGAAGCCATGAAGCTTGAATAATCGATTATAAACTGCATAAACATCCATAGCAAAGCTAAGGGTATTCATTTATAGTGCATAATCAATTTTCAAGCTTCATGGCTTCATTAATTTGCAAAATATGAAGTTTACTTCTTATAAATAACAGTAACTATAAAAGTAATGATAATTACAGAAGTCTGTTTTAGCCATTGTTTACAAAAATTTCCAAGTGTACAGGAAGACTATTTGGTATTATGAACTAATAGCTTCTAATTTCTGCATGTGATTTTAAGACCCCAAATGCCACCATTTTTCATAAATTTCACCATTCTTCCAGTCTAAAATTTGGAAAGAAGGAAATGATTTGTTAAAAAGCTCTCTGACATAAACCATTCTTTGAAATAATCAAAATTTTATGTTTAAATGACAATCAGATATTCAGTTTAGAATTAGGAGGTGCCACCCTTAATTCAGTCAATGAAGTTGTTTATAATTCTTGTCTTTTCTGGTAGTGCTCCAGAAGTAATGATGTGATACATTTGACAAATTCTTTTAGTGACTAATCTAATAACACCAACATTTGCACACGGTGCACAGATTGATTCAAGAGGGAATGAAGATTGGCATGCCTGCTTTTTTAAAGTGGATCTGGAAAGAAAAAGCATGTATTAGAAAAAAGTAAGTCTCAGGTGTATAGGGGTGATCAGCTTGGGTGCTTGAATATACATTGAAGGGCTAACTTGGGCTGAAGATAATCAGACATAGTATAGCGTTAGATTCTTATTTTTATAACGGTGATGTCTTTGGATCTTGTGTGCCATCTTACGACTGAAATTGGTTGACCCACGCATGTTGCCAATCAACTTCAGATTAATTTGTACACATGCGGAAAAGGGCAAGTTGTCTCAGCTCAAGGGAGAAATTGCATTGTTCATAATGTAATGAAGTATTGATATTATCTGGCTTTGATGGAACCAAACGATGTACAGGACCAATATCTTTAGATATTATTTAGATGATTTGGCATATATGACTTTTTGCATGTAATGGCAGAATTGGGACTTTAACCAATCTAAACTCTTATTACAAAGCTCTGTTAATTTTATTTTATTATTCTTAGGACATATGAATGAAAGTCTAGATTAAAAAAGTTCTGTTACTGTGAAATTTGATGAGAGGTACAAAGATGCTGGTTTTGTGAATGAAATTTGCTATTCTTAATGTAACACAGGTTACTAAACAGTTATTAAGAAAATGTTATGTTCAAGCTATTTGTGTGTGGGAGAATCCTCATTATTCCTGTGGAGAACTAAAATTTGTGCCATCAGAAAAAGTACCAAAAATATTGTAGTTAATACTAAAAAAAGAAATTTTTGCAGAACCTGGCTATATAGTTCGTCCAGGCTGACAGTAGGCTTCAGTAGTCTCTTGTTGATGAATTGTCATGGTAAATAATCATGGTCATCACCTGATGCACATATAAGAAAATCACTGTTAAACATGATTAGTATTATTCTGAAGGATAAGCTCTTATTGACTTAAAGCTGGATGCATATATGACAGAATTTTGTTAAAACAACCACTCTTGCCATTTTTAGTGGATAGCTGTGAAACTTAGTAAATATTATGTGTTATGACTCTTTTCATGAATTACATCTTAATTGCAAACTCTGATCATAGATTCCCAAAGACTGATATGAAACAGGAATGAAAACTTCATTTACAAAACTTCTATTTATTTATAAGCTGTCACCTGACCTATGATGCAACAGAATTCCCTAGAATAGATGTGGATCATTGCTCACAAATAAATTCACTAATTTGTAAAAAGGTCAGGACTTGAACTTGAGTGTTAGTTAACATCATGTTTACCACTTACAATCATGACAAAAATTGGGTAATCTTTACATGACAGTAGTCAGTTAGACAAAAACTCTACCCTCAATCACAGACAAAGGTTAAGCACACAATATAAATTAAATATACATAACTTATGGGCATCATCTGAAACATTATGCCCTTTTTTGACTCTGTACTCGTCTCCATCTTGAGGTGACTGCTCCGGTGGCCTAAGTGGTTAGAACTTCCACCTTGGATGCAGGACATATCAGGTTCGAACCCCAGCTGAATCATACCAGAGACTTATAAAATGGTACTAGCAGCTGCCTTGGTTGGCACTCAGCATTAAGAGCTTAGTGTTTGGACTGGCCGGTCTGGTGTCAGGATAATGTAACTGGGTTAGACATGATGCTACTTGTCTGCTGCATCATGCCCCAGTGCTAGACATCACTATAAGCTGCCACACAGCAGACATTGTAGCAGTATGACCCAAATTATTAAAGCTATGTTAAAAATCTAAGTCACACGCACACACATGCCCACATGTATGATGCTGGAGAGTTGGGAGGATATTTATTTGAGCAAATTGCTCACCATTCCTCTAGTTCCTCTTGTTTTAGTGAAAGAATGTACTTTGAAAGGTTACTCTTTGTGTCATTAGTTTGCATTGGTAACAAAAGAATATTTTGCAGAAACTAGAAATGTTTTGAGAAAAGAAATTAATATTAATATGTCTTGATCACAGAGTGAGCTGAAAAATCTTGTAAGAGAGACAAAGGAGAAGGTGGGAACCAGGGATTCAAAAGAATCTTCAAAGGAGTTAAGGGAATCTACAAGGGAGCTTAGGGAGTCTACAAGAGAGATAAGGGAGTCTGTTAGGGAGACAAGGGAATCAAGAGCATCAAAAGAGTTTACTAGAGATACAAGGGAGACAACAAGGGAATTGAAAGAGACTAATAGAGAGACAAAAGAGTCCTCTAGAGAGACAAGAGAGTCAAAGGAGATTCTTGAGAGAGTCAGCACTAACAGTCCCACCAGTCCTAAAAAGAAGTCGCTCAGGAAGAGTGAGTCATACTTGAAGCCCAGTGTAGTGGAAAAAACATGAATTAAGCAATGAAATTAACGCTGGATTCAGTCAGGAATGCTGTTAGGAGTCTGTAATAAAGTGTAGGTTAGCAATAAAATGGCATAATGACATTTTTATCCCCCCACTTAAAGAAAAGATGGAAATTATATGATCATACCAATCTGCATGTGTGTATGTGTGTGTGCAGCTCCTCCAACACCAAACCACTGGATATGGTTTGGGGTGGTCTGTATATGCACACAACGACGGTTTTAGAATTTCAATGCAGCCCCTGGGGATAGGGTCATGCCTTAAGGAACATAGAGTTTTGGCCTGTGGGTCAAAACTTGTAAACTGTTGAGATCCCCACCCAATTACTATGTGTACACTTATTGAGTATAAAAAAATTAATTTATATATTCAACTAAAATCAGCCATGGGGTCTATTTTAGCCACCACCCAGGGACTTGACCCTAGGGCACAGATTAAGGGTGTGTGTGGGACAAAGTAGCGGAGTGCAGGGATGTGTGTTTTACAAGTACTCTAGGAACTATGTGACAATAAATCGTGGAATCGTATTTTATGTTACTGCATAATAAATGTGGATTCTTATTTAAAGAAAATAAGCTTTTGACTGTTTTGAATGGAATTTGAAGCAGTAATTGAAATGGTATTTTTCCTTTCACCAGTAGATAAATTTGACAGTGTTGTTTCTTGTATCACCAGGCATTAGGCTTAAATTTAGTTAGCTTTAACTTTTGTCTTACATATAACAAATGCCAGGCAAGAAAATCTGTCCATCTCATTGACCATCGTGTGCCAGCATTGCTGGAGGGATCATTGAAACAGCTGGCTGCATCTTTCTGCGTCATTTGATTAACACTGGAGCCAGAATCAGATTCACCTATTGGTCTAGAATTTAACTTAAATTTTGTTATAGCCAGAAGGACTGGTAGACATATAAATTTACTAGTCCTGCTGAATTTTCACTAGTCCTTCCCACATATCATTGACTAGTGACAACTGAAACTTTACTTAGAGGATAGAAATTATGAAAACTACTAGCCTGGCAGGAAATTTACTAGCCCCAGGCTAGCAGATTACCACTAATTTTGAGCCCTATCTAAGAAAAGGTATGATCTTGATTAATGCATGAGTCAAAAGATAAAGATCGAAGTCAGAGGGGTAATATTTGATTTAAGTGCAGGCCTGCATTGAAATAAAGAAAACTTCTTGAAGTTAATTGTTGTTTTTTATGTCATAAGTTCTGTTTGATGGGCTTTAAGTTAAGGTGGATCAATACATAAGATTGTGATCAAGGTTTGTTTTTTTAAATCTTGAAAAAAATATTTTCGTTATCAGAAATGTCAGCTAGAAAAAAACATTTTAGAGGTTTTGAGTGCCTAGGCATTCAGTTGATGGAATTAAACTTTGCATAACTTTTATATCCTAATATGTACTGAGAACTTTTTATCACTTACTTCAAATTTGGTCAAGTCCTGGAGTGTTACCCTTGTCTTTTTCTCTGGCTGTCTCTCTGGTGAAGTTTTTGAATTTAGGTCTGGGAATAAAGGTATTAACTAGTGTACATAAAAACTGTTCCTTTGCAATATTTGCTATTTTCTAAGAGCAAGGCTTGTACATTTATGTTTTGTTTAATCTACAGATGGGGTATCTAAAAAAAACCTGACTGCATAACAGTACAAAGTAAAACCTGACTACAAAGCAGTAAAATAAACCTGACTACATAACAGTACAAAATATTATTATTGAGCAGAGCCCATGAATGTTTGAAGTTTATTGGGTTCAACCTGGCATTAGTTAAGTCTGACACCATTGATGGTTACTGTTTAATATTGCCAGTATGAAAATACACTTCAGTCTGGATTAAGTATTCTTTTAGCTAGGTCCAGTTTGAGCCATGGGTCTTGAGTTTATTAAATTGAGAAATGCCAATAACATGCAATCTTTTTACAAAATACTGTTGTAATCAACCTTAAAATATTGACCTCATTTGAAGCATTCAGATATTTTTCAGAAGTTATGAAAATTCTGCTTAAGTATTATTTGTCTAATTTAAAGTGCTTTAGCTCGATGAAATTTATATTAAATGTTTGTTGCATGGAAGTGAAAGTGAAGGAAATTCTTCACAATGCAAATGAATATGCTGTAATTTTGAGTTCATAATATTTTAATTTATTATGAAAAAATTATTCATCAAGGAAAGTTTCATTTTTTAATACTGAGCTTGTTACCTTAAATATATAGCCTGTGCTGTGTTTTGGAAAATTTTAGGTTTCAGTATCAGACCATATTGTATTAAAATTGGGAAACATGTATACTTCATCAAGTCATGCACTGGAATATTGGAACATCTTGCATGGTGCATATAGCAAAGGCAATAATAGATTATGATGTGAAATTTACATATCAAGAGAAAGTGAATACATGCAATATCTATGTAAATCATTACAATAATAATGATAATGAAGGTTGTCTAATAATGAATTCCTGTGTGATGACTCAAAGAGAGGCTCAAATTTAAATGGGTCTATTCTACGATGTGTGCTTGTTAAAAATAATTGAACCAAACAATGAACCAAATGAGTGAAAATTGAACATTTTATTTTCAGTACCTTTTTGCTTCATTTAATTACTCATATATTAAAAAAATCCTGCTTCCCGTGTTTCAGATGGAGAGGAGTATTTTCACCTTTTTGTTTCAAATGGAGGGGAGAATTTCCTCCATAAATTGTCAGTTCTGCAAATTAAAACTAGCACCAGGGTGATTTAATGTAAGCAATCTTATCTCTGTATGTAAAAGTGAAATCCAACATCCACCTGTTATACATGCTTTTGATGTAATCACTCCAAAGTTGAAATATGAAGAGCAGTATAATGGTTGCTGTGGCAACATTGCCTTGTTCCTCTATAAATTGGTCCAACTCTGTATTTGATGGAATAAAATTTTTGTTCTAGCATAGAAATACAAATTGTAGATACAAGTCTGTCTGTTTCCACATGATAGCTCAACCATTTGATCTTCATGAAAACCATTTGTCACTAATAGTAGTGGTTATGATTGTATGTCAGCCCACTATTATTAATCATTGTTCACACTCCATGGAACCATGTACAGCCACAAAAGAGGGCAACAAACAATTGTATGCCAAGTTTGAGCATCTTTAGGATGATGGCATCACAAATTTGTAATATTTAGCTCACAAGCAATAAGCCAGGAGGGCTTATTTATCTCACTGGGCTATAAGACCAAAAGGAATTATCTCACCAGGCTATAAGACCAAGGGGCTTGTTTATCTCACCAGGCTCTAAGACCAAGAGCGTTTGTTTATCTCACCAGGCTGTAAGACCAAAAGGACTTATCTCACCAAGGTATAAGACCAAGAGGGCTTGTTTGTGATACCAAACTGTAACACCACGAGGACTTATCATACTAGACTATATGACCAGGAGAACTTAGGCTATAAGAGCAAGACGGCTTACATATATATATACGTGGTGATAAGCTCAGCCCCCCACTGGTATAAAACATTGGCAAACATTTAATTAAGATAACTTTTGTTTCATTATAAACACGACCCCTACATTTAACATATTGATTAGGCTGGCTCTCTGTGTTTATCATGGGACAAATATTGTATGGTGTGACCATATGCTAGTATTGCTTCATCTTCAGTACATCCACCATTACTAAACGAAATTTAAAAGGATGCTTGAATATATATACTAAATTTCACAGGGAGCATTGTAGATTCAAGGCTTTCAGGTTTGTTCATATGATGCCAATCCATCGCAAATATGGCAATCATTTCTGAAAAATGGAAGTAAAATCAATCAAGAACTTCCCAAAAATGGTTCAGTAGAATGTGACCAAATTTAAGAATAAGCATGCTGGTATACAAAAAGTTAAATTTGTTCAAATTTGTCAGATTTGCCCTCAGATATGGCTGCCAGTGCTAACAGGATATAAACATTCCAGCAGCTCCTAATTGTAAACACTCAACATTAGAAAGCAAGCTAGCATCAAGGCATTTCAGATTTATTCAAATGAATCTGATCTGCCTGAAAATGTGAGCCTAAAAAAATAATTCAGCAGCTTTCTCTCAAAAACTCCTAAGCCTAACCCAGATTACTTTTATCAACTGCTCTTGCTTTTCACTACTAGGGCAGTGTCAGCCAGATTGATCTTAGGCCCATTTGGTTTCTTGTTAAGTATTTCCCAATGAGTGAATTAATTTGAGGTTTCTGCTTCATTTTAAATTGTTGCAATTTATTTAGAAATCATTACACACTACTTGTGGTTCAAGCTAAGTCAGAATTCTAGGGAGAAATCACTTCTCCCTTTAAGGGCCAAGTGGAAGAAGTTTACTGTCTCTAGCAGACCTGGTTTGAATTAGGAAATAGTCTTCTATGTACAGGTATATTTCGTGTATGTATATATGTATGTGTGTATGCATGTTGAGCAAATTTTCATTAAATCTATATAAAAGTATGGTCATGGATTTCCTTTGACCTGATGGCCTGGGTCCCTGACACAGCAATCAGTTTCCTGGATGCATGTTTCACCCATCCACCCACTTTGGGTCCCTGTAACATGGAATATTTTCATATAGTTCCTTGTTATTTTTGTTGGAGTAGCAAATTCAAATATACTACATAAAAGGTTTTGACAGTACATTGACACCTTTTCAAGCAATGACCAGTCAGTTGGCCCCAGTTGGTGTACGCATATGTTGAAATAGGTATCTATTAAGACCATGATTGCAAGGACTGTTCGAAGTTATGTGACTTCCAATAGATCAAATAAACGATGTACCACTATCTCTTTGGAAGTCTTTGTTCATACCACTCTCTTTAAGTCTTTGTTGTCAATTTGGTTGTATTAATTTGCCTTTGATTTAATCATGTCCAGGGAGTTTAATTTTGATTATAAATATTAAACTTGTTGGCATTAGGCCTTAGTGAATCGAGTTCAGTAATCAACCAATCATCACGAGTTAAGTTCACTTAGACAGTGATATATATTCCCAGTTGTTTTATGATTTACAAGTTCAGGATGAGGCTGAAAATTTAAATGATGTCAGAGGTCAATTAAGATAATGGTCTGGTCAGAGAAATTCCCTTGGCTAAGAAAGAAAGAGAATAGTGTCAGGGAATTAAGTGCTGTTTTTTCCTGGTTTTCTGGAGTGCAGACAAAAAAACTTTTGTTAATGGAAGTCCTAATATGCAGTTCTATGTATTTACCAGATACAAGATAAACCAAGATCTGTGGCATGGGGGAATTGTTCACGAGAAAAGGGCATATATGCATCTGTTTTTATCTTCATAATAAAAGTCTATTCTGTCAATTATTATTTATACGTATCATGATTCTCACATTTACAACAATAAAATGGCCTTGCATTCTGTATGCCCTTTCCAATTTTTCTTCTCAGCACAGAATATGTACTGGGTACAAATTTAATCAAAATGTAAATCTTTTGCAACAAAATGGTTCTCTTCACAAAAATCACAAATATATGTCCATTTACTTTCATCATTTATCTGCCTCTGGTGCAGATTCAGAAAATTTCTCTTTTGTGCAATAAAACATTAAAAACTGATCTTGTTTTTATTTTATACTTAAAAGCTAAAAGATTGTGTTAAATTATTTTATTGCATTAAGTATTGTTTCTAACATATTTAATTCTTATGCAGGGCTTGGACTCTGATTTGTTTGAGAATTAAAAAAGTTTTCTTGGGACTCCCCATTTCTGGAGCAAGAAGTCCTTGATGCTCAACTTTCTAACTCAAAGGAAATCTGTGTATGGTTATTAAAGAAAGAAAGAAAGAAAAAGTAGACTGGTATAGTGCAGATATTAGATAAATCCAATAAACAAAAAGCAGTAGAAAAATCTTAATTGATCATGTTTGTATGCATCCATGATTTTTTGATGGAGCCTGGTATGCTTATGACCCTGGCAGTCTGTCTGTCATAACTTTCCAGTTTGCAGAACATCAATTCTACAGGACATGCCGCCGCTAACTTTGTGCATGGCTTGCACTTGGGGTAAGAAAGAATGCCATCTATTTTGGGTTTCAAAGGTCAAATGTCTAGTCATTACTGAAAGAAGAAAAATGCTTTCTGCACATTATCTTGAGTCCACCACCATCTTCAGTTGCCAACATTTGTGGACGGATTACAGTTGAGACAAGGAAGAACCCCATGAATTTTGGAACCAAAGGTCAAAGAAGAAAAATGATTTCCACACAATAACTTGAGTCTTTTTCAAGCCTAGAAGAAAATGATGGTTTCTGCACAGAAGTTTCAGGACTTAATACCTTGACCAAAGGTCCAGGTCATTGAGACGCATTGACCAGTAATCTCCAGAGACAATCATGCCATATTATTTCCTTCACAGAGGACTATTAAAGATGATTCATACATATAATGTAACATACTTGTGCTATTGATGAAGATATCTTTTTGTTTTTTTTAAGTCTGATCAAAAGAAATATAAACAAGAGAAATTATAATGCATGAATACAGAAAAAAATCTTTAAAAAAACATTGAGAATGATGATTATTGTAGCAGACGTCTCATGTTGACATGTATTGGCATTCCTTTTAGCTGATTTTTTACCAATGCCGTGTCATCCTTAATATATTAATGAGTAATCATTTTGATTCAACACTTTATTTAAGGTTTTTGGTGTTGCACTTTAAAAATTTTCAAAGGCCTTTCATTTTGTTGCATTATTCAGATGAGCCAAGGACGAAATACTCAAAATTGTTAGCGACATCTTGGAATTTGTTCAGTAAAAGTGGTTGTTAAATTAATGTTATTTAAGAACAATGGCCTAAATAACCAGCATCATTAAAAATGAACAGAAGAACTGTACTTCTCTAAGCTAATGTTGTATTATATGGATGAAATGTGAAACTTTTGTGATGCTTCATTTTTCTACAAGATGCACAACATTTTTTATAATGTCTGTGGTCTGGGTAAAAATAGATAAAACACTAGCTCTGTATGAACTATTTTACAAATATGACATAACAAAAATAGTTCATAACTCAACAGATCTGTACACTGATTGTACATATTTACAGTCAAACAATTGTTATGTGTCTAGGCTCTTACAAAAAGTAACAAGAAAAGTGTGAAGACAACAAGCTTTGTAAAATTTAACAAATAATTTATTTCCCTAGAAAACAAAGGTAAAACTGAAAAAAAGAACTCAAGGTTTTACAAATAAAATCCAAAATTAATCCAAGAATTAAAAAATAGAAGTCCTATTATTAAAAAGTCCTAAATGAATCTGAGTTAGAGTCCCAATGAAATCTAAAATGGAAGATGATGACATCTGTTGTAACCTTCAAAGTTCTGTTGTGTCAACAGTTCTTTGTTGAGTCACAGAAAATAATATTCCAGGTCTGAATTTGAATAAATTTCAATAAATGTCTTTATCCAAGAATTTCATAGGAGCACATATATTTCCAGGGAAAAGAATTACTAATTCCATAAAATAAAATTTCAACTCAAACTGGTCACAACATAATGTATCAATTGTTTAGAGCCCAACTGACTAATTCTTATCATAACATGAGTTATAAGAGTAACTAAAATGCAAAACAGATTCTCAGATGGGGGACAAAAGTTCATCCTACTGGGAAAACCAAAAGTTTGTAACAATAAGCATGTTATTTGTCACATACTCCAGGCATGGCCTTGATTCCACTTAATGAATCTTACCCTGAGAAAGAATAAAAAAAAATTTAAAAAATTTGTTTACCGCAATTCACTGGTTTTGAATCAAGGTCAGAAACTGGATACAGTGTTTCTATTACTGGTTGTTTATCAGTAAAATAAAAAAGCCAGGTCAAACAGAACATAACTGAATTTCTGGACAATGTCAAATCCAGTAAACAAAGTTACATTACAATAGCATGTAATTGAATAAAATTTTGTTTAAAACAAATAATTAAATAAACATAACACTTCCCACCATAAAAGAAAAAGAAAGATTTATATATTAAAGCTTTCTTTTTACCATTGTTATGAATATGTAATTTAATTACTTGTGTGTTTGTTTTAAATTCATTTTTATTTTTTTTTTATTTCATTATATGTTATTGTAATAACTTCATTCACTGGATTTGACATTTTTCCAGAAAATTCAGTTCAGTTCTGTTTGTCCTGATAAACAGGGGTAATAGAAACATTGAAGCTAATTGGTGACCTAGATTCAGAGCCAATTTCAGGTTTGTAGTAAACAATTTTTTTTTTTTTTTCAATCTTATAGTAAGATTCGTTCAGTAGAATCAAATCCATACCTAGCATACATGATAATCGGCATGTAATGTTTCTACGCCACTCGAAGGAAGTGATCACGTGACCCCATCCTGGGATCTGTTTTGTGTTGTAGTTAGGCTTGAAATTCACGTTATAATAGTGATTTGGGGCCAGACTTGCTTTTAACCTTTGGAGCTCCAAGGTGTTTTTGTTGTGACCAGTTTGAGTTGAATTTTTTATTTTAATTCAATTTAAAGTGATTTATTTTCCCTGGAAATTACTAGTGCTCATCAGAATTCTTGGACAAAAACATTTATTGGAAATTATTCGGAATTCCAAACTGGAATATTGTTCTTGGAGATTCAACAAGGAACTGTTGACATATCAGAACAAAGTAGGTTATCGAAGACGTCATCGCCTTCCATCTTGGAACTTCATCGGGATTCGAACTGTGATTCACTTAGGACTTTTTATTGATAGGACTTATATTTATTAATTCTAGGATTAATTATGGATTAGATTCATAAACCGTAAGTCCTTTTTCTTATTTTTACCTTGTTTTCTAGGGAAATAAATTATTTTGTTAAATTTTACAAAGCTTGTTGGCTTCACTCTTTTCTTTGTTACTTTTGTACAAGCCTAGACACGTAACAATTCCTTCACTAAATCCTCACTGAGTTGGACAGGTACAACTAATTTAATTGCATGATTAATCTCTCTCAAATATACTGGTACTCCTTTAATTTAGTTAGAGTACTATTATTATAATTTAACTCATTCATTTTCTTCTTTACTTTGTAAGGGCCGTATAACCTAATTTGAAAAAAATTTGAAGAATGAGCAAGAGAGACAGAACTCTATCACTACACTCAAAAGTTCTCTTAATTGAAGTTCTGTCAAACCATAATTTCACTTTTGACTTGAATTGCTAGATGCCAAATTCAAGCATAATTAGCTGGAAAATTCCAGACATAAAATTTGACCCGTGATCAGATTGGACAGATTTGGGAAGGCCAAATTGAGTAAAAAAAAAATTTATCAAAGGTTTTACTATTGTTTTAGTTTTCATATTCCTCAAAGGAATTGCCTCTGGGAATCTTGTTGACGCACACATAACGGTCAACAAGTATTGGTTACCTGACTTGGTCTTAGGTAAGGGACCGACACAGTCTACCATTATTCTGCTAAATGGTTCGTCAAATGCAGGAATAGGTTGGAAATGAGCCTTAGGTATCTTCTGATTGGGTTTTCCTACCATTTGACAAGTATGACAAAATCGGCAATATTTACAAACATCACTTTTAATTTTTGGCCAATTGAAGTGAGTCAAGATCTTGTGATAAGTCTTATTAATCCCTAAATGATCAGCCAGAGGAGTTTCATGGGCCAGACTAAGAATTTCTTGTCTGTAAGATTTTGGAACTACAGTTTGATAGTTCACTGACCACTCGTCACCAGCAGGTTCCTCGGGAGGTCTCCATTTTCTCATAAGAATTCTATTTCTAATGAAATAACAGACAGGTACTTCAATGGCTTCAGTTTCACTAATGGCCCTTTGAAACAAACAGGAGATCTTAGGATCTTTTTCCTGTTCGACGACAAGTGATTGTCGTTTGTCACCCTGATTAGAATAAAGAGAATGAGTAGTTAAAAGTGATCAATACCTTTGATTAATCCAAACAAGGAGTGAAAGTGACCTCATCAAAAGCCTGACCATTACATGTGTCAGCTAAAGGAATACTTTCCTGATCAACATCATTCTCAAGAGCTTTCTTTGCCATAGCTCTAGTAACTGTATAAGCTGGGTATAAATCAGGGAATTCTTTTTCAATAGGATCGACTTTCTGATCCAAACAAGGCTTGTCAGTTACAAGTCGATTAACCACAACTTTATCTCCAGCTAGGTCATTGCCTAGTAATAAATGAATGCCCTGAACGCGTAAAGAAGACACTGTTCCCGACTCTCACGGGTCCTGAAACTAAGTCTGATGACAAATTTACATAATGGAGAGGGACATTAACAAAACCGCACTCTACTCCCTGAATAAGAACACTCTCATTAGAAGAAGACTTCTCAGAAAAAGGCAAAGTACCTGATAATAAAAGACTCTGAGAAGCTCCCTTGTCCCTTAAAATTTTAATAGGGATAGGATTGGCCAAATCACCCAAGAGTGATATAGAACTCTTCGACATGAATAGTTCATAATTCTCCATAATAAAATCAGACTGGGGTTTATTAGACCCAACAAATGTATTGCTTTCAATACATGACCGTAACCTTGACGTCTTAGAAATAAGAGCATTTGGAATAGGTCTGTCTTGATTCTGATGCTTATTTTTCAATTTATAGCAATCAGAAATAACGTGTCCTTTCTTCTTGCAATAGGTACACGTAGGAAGAGACAAGGATTTTTTATAAAGCTTATCAGAAACTTGATTTTTAAAAGTTGTGCCAGATTGAGATTTAGAAGGGCTCGTATTAGGCTGAAATACCTTTTTACCAGAAAACTGCTGAGTGGAAGACTTGCCTACAAAATGAACTTTATGAGTTAAGAAATACTCGTCAGCGGCACGAGCAACATTTTCCAAGGTTTCGACCTTATGCTCATCAAGATAAGTCTTAATGTCACTATGGACACAGTTCATAACTCTTCAAGTAATTCAAGTTGTCTAAGACTTTCATAATCTTGATCAACGTTCTTGACTAAGCACCATCTATCAAATAACTGCTCTTTTTCTCTTGCAAATTCGACATAAGTTTGTCCAGCTTCTTTTTTATAGTTCCTGAATTTTTGCCGATAAGCCTCAGGGACTAACTCATAACCCTTTAAGATGCATTCCTTAACCAGATCATAGTCAGCACTTTGATTACTGACAGGGATGCATAGATATCACGGGTATTGCCAAAAACTGCATACTGCAATAATTGAGTCTAATGCTCCCTTGGCCATTTCAAATTTTCAGCAACTTTTTCAAAATAAGGAAAATATTTGTCTACTTCTTTTTCTCTAAAAGGGGGCACTAACCTAAATTTCTTAATAACATCAAAACTTGAATTTGAATGTGAAGTGGGAACGTGCATTTCACTTGCCAGCTCTATTTCGTTTATTCTAAATTTATATTCCTTCTCTTCCTTCTCTCTTTGCATTTGCATCTGTCTCTCCTCTTTCTCTGATTGTAACTGCATTTGCATATGTTTGTCTTCTTTCTGTAACTGCATTTGTTCTTTCTGTAATTGCATGTTATTTCTGTAACTGCATTTGTCTCTCTCTTTCTTCCTTATCTAATTGCATTTGTTTCCCTTCTTTCTCTCTCTCTCTCCTCTTTGTCAAATTGCAACTGCATTTATTTCTCCTCTTTCTGAAGCTCAAGCTTTCTTAACTCTAATTCCATCTTGTATTTTAAATTTAATTCCCTTACTTTTATGTCAGAGTCTGATACAGACTTACTGATCGAAACCAAAACACTTTTATCCAAAACACACTTTTCCACCAAATACCGGACCAAAATGTTTTTTTATTTCTTGCTTCGCTAAAGAAGCTTTTGTCTCATAAAGATCATATTTTGTGGAAAGGTGAAGCAACTCATCTTTTTTCAAAAAGTCTAACTTTTCCTGGGTAGGATTTGAAAGAAATATCTCCACTTTTGATGACATTGTAAAAAAGCCAATTGATTTCACTAAAGATTTCTAAAATGTGAAATAATATTTGGGATTTAAAAAAGTCTGAAAACTAGGAGAATTTAAATTCAAAAAACAAAGTTTTCTGAAATATTTTTGCCAAAATTCATATATCCCGGACGAGCCTCCAATTTTCTTGTTACATGTCTAGGCTCTTGCAAAAAGTAACAAGAAAAAAGTGAAGACAACACGCTTTGTAAAATTTAATAAATAATTTATTTCCCTAGAAAACAAAGGTAAAAATGAAAAAAAGAACTTAAGGTTTTACGAATCAAATCCCCTTGTCCCTATACAGTCCCACCATGTTAAATTCCCATAGACTGCCCCAGGGTACAACCCCCTGTTTTACCTTCTATGTTCTCATATGCCCCACTGTATCCCCATTCACTACTTCCATTAGACTGTCGAAGGCATTGGACATATTCATAAGTACTGCACTCACATTGGAGACAGTATCAAGAACTCCCCTCCAGTCTTCCACCAATTTCATTAGAGTGCTTTGACATCAATTCCCTTTTGCAAAAGCATATAGAGAACCATGAAAAATATCATCAAAATGCAATTGGATCTGATTACATAGAAGCCTTTCAAAAAGTTTGCAAGTACAAGGTAAAACGCTGGCTGATCCGTAGTTACCCTAATCCATTGAATTATATTTTGTTGTAAATTTGGGTTACCTGTGCTTCTTTAAGATAATCTAGAAATTTCCCTTGTCAATACAAGTATTTCAAGTATGCAGATTTCTGAGCATAAAACTGGCACTCATAATTTGAGCATTTTTGGGGGCAAGTAATAAATGCCTGTCGATTTCTTTGTGTCAAGGCCTTTCACAATTTTAAAAACTTGTTCCGGTACTGCGAGGTTCAGTTTGAGTTAGGTAGTTTTCAGATTGTTGATTGTCATGTAGGGTGAATAGTAATGTGATGTATTGGTCCATCCGACTCAATGGTTATTACAATGTTAATGTAGAACTGAAAATTTTTTCGGGAAAATTCCATAGACAATAGTTTATTCCATAATCAGAGCATCGCCTTCCATCAGAATGATCTTACAGTTTGAACTATTATTTTTGGTTGATGAACAAGTTCCACTGATTTTAGGCCACCTCTGCATCTTTCAACGAAACAAAGTCTGAAAGATTGTCTCCTGGGTTTAGTGACAAAATTTATGTACTGTTTTGTTTACAACTCTCCCCAAATTATTTAGCTTTTTATTTGTTAAATATGTTATGGACCATACCCTTTTTATATATGGCATTTCTAAGTTCACTTTTCATGTAGGAGGTTCATATTTTGGAGAGGTATTTTTCTATTTCCTTTTTTTAAGCGTGATTATCAATGACCCCCAATGATAGCTTTTAACGTGCTCAATATATATCATCAATATCATCAACGTGTTAATGACCTGAAAAGGTATTTTATTAACAGCATCAAGGAAATGTTTCTCCTCATATTCTTTTTTGGTAGCTTCTGAAGGTGATCTTGTCACGTCTGTTTGAATCATAATATTCTTTTAGTGTTGTGGCTGCCATGTGATACCACCAGTGCCGAATTACCCATTAAGCACACAATGCACGTGCTTAGGGCACCAACCCAACAGGGGCACCAGAAAAAATTCAAATTAATTGTTGATGATAAAATTTAATTAATTATATATGACCATTTCGATCTGCATGTAAGAGCATTTTGATTTGGAATGATGGCAACATTGGTATTTTCTCACCTTTTAGCTTTTAATATTTTTTTTTTTTTTTTTTAGTTTCACATTTTGTAAGGGGGGAGGGGAGAGGGGGCACCATAATATGTTCACTGCTTAGGGCCCTGGAAGGCCTTAATCCGGCACTGGATGCCACTCACATCACATTCAACATGTATGCTGTGACAAAAGAATTTGGATTGTTAGCAGCAATACTATTTTTAGCAAGGAAAGGGGGGAGGGGGCCTTAAATAATAGCAAGTGGAATTTCCTATGGAAATTTAAGTTTTTGGTAAGACATTATTGCTATGAAATTTCGAATAAGACGAAGGAAATACCGCTGAATTAGTCTTGAAATTCTCATAATTATGTTTAGATTAAACATTAGTAATCAGCAGTTACGGGTATACGGCTTTTTTTTTTTTTATCAAGGAAAGCGCAACTTAAATTACGACACAAGGTTCTCTGTGTTTTTGTTTTGTTTTTATTTTTTTTATATTTTCTTTGTTTGACTGAGGGGGAGCGGACCCTCTGGTGCCATCTGTCAGATTCAGAGGCGGTAACCAAGCTACACCCCAAGTAGATGAAAATGATTGGATTCTTTGAAATTTTTAAAATATTCAACTAACCTTCCGTATCTCGGTGCCAACCCTCTCAGCCTTTTCCACCGGAAGTGGTATACATTTGTAATGTTACTCATTGACTTTGACGTTTGTTGTTGATATCAGAGACATATAGCTTTGATGATAGAGATCCCTAAGGGTATACTTAACAATTTTTAAAATCTTTCACTTTCCGACACGAATGTCGTCTGCTTGATGTTCAATTTTTGCGGTGAAACTGTCCGTAATTCGGTCTTATTTAATCTCATATGTTGCAGAATAAATTGTTCTATTCGTACAGCTATTAATTCTATGGAATGTTTCGGCGAGATTTATTCAGCCAGCGTTTAAACTACAGCTTGAGATCTTGCAAAATGATTAAAATATATCCAGAATTTGATATGTTTGCCCTGCCTCTAGTTTTAAAAATGAATATTTTCCTACACCTACACACGTTTGGAGATTTTCGTGCCATAATTTGCCTTTCTGTTTGAGAAATTTGAAGAAAATCTGACTTAATAAACTTCTTTAATTTCATTTGTAAAATTTGGTTCACGATTTTTGCTATCAGAAGCTGAGCGCCCACAATGATCATATAGTTTAGAATTCTAATCTTGTGATAAACAAAACGAGCTCGATAACCGCAGCATTTTGTACATGGTAAATTTTTAAAAAGGGGTGTTACATCTTTGAAAGAGTGTTCTTGGCTAGTTCATCTATGTAAACATAATGTTATCTGTCATGGAAATAATGAGTAAAAAATGGGGGAAACCCAGCTAACGTTATTAAGGGAAAACTCACATGAAGATTATTTCCCTATGACTTTTATCATTGTAGAAAATAAAGAGTCTGACTGATGACACTAAAAGGGACAATGATAAATACAAGTTGCAAAGGGTATTTCGAATATTTGCTCATCTGTTATGTTCCTTGGATGAAATAATAGTTTAAAAGAGACTTATTATGCCTTAGATGTTGAAACAGAAAAAAACCGAACATATTATTGAATATTTCTACCAAAGAGAACATACGAATATTTTCCCTCATATCAAGTGTAATCCGTAGTTTACAAACTTAAAAAAGGAGATCTGCCGTTATTGTTCTCTCTGTATAAAAAGCAACTTGCATTCCATCTGTAATGCAAAAGATAATAATTGTAATTTATCATTTTATGCAAGTAACTACAATATTTGAATCATTTAGTATTTTAAATGTTATAATACCGTTGATTATATTATGCTAAGATTCTCCTTCTCTATCACCAAATGGATATTCCCCACTGCATTTGGTTTCATACGCACCTCTGACTGTTCTCATGGTTCAAACATAACAAAGTTTGGTTCAGGTCAGGAGTTCATGAGCGCCTCCGAAAGTCACAGCTGTCACAACATAGAGAAAATCAACAAATACTTGTTTGTCTTTCATGTACTAGGATTGACGTTTATTACTTTTTAATCACTGTTAGGAAAACCTTGTACTGTGTCTGAAAACGGAGAGCTGATAAAAATAACTGCTTCTTTGTGCTGTGGAAATAACACTGAACAAATACGCTAACCTTTCCTGTCCTTGAAATGGAGAAATTAATTTTCGCAGTGTAGTCATTACTATTTTCAGAAAATGCATTATGAAATTTTAAAATAACATCTGATAGATGCACATTAGAAGTAACGCCTGGCTGTGTACTCTCAAATCTAAGTGAACCAACATCATATAGATATCAACATAAATACAATCATCGTGTCCTGTGCAAAAATACGAAGCCCCGTAGCGGTAATTTAAGACAAATTAGAACATTCGCATAATTCCAGTTCTTGTTTTCATACGATCATGGATGATTTTCTCAATAAAATCGACCATTAGTGATGTGATGAAAATAAGTTAATTATAACTGGTTTGCTCTTCCTCGTTGGGAATTTACAAGTTTTAGGACTGGGATATGAAATCCAAATACGTTTTAACATTCTGATTTCATGAAATAAAAATAAAGCAACAATTGTTCGTCTAATTAATTTTTGCTAAAATTAGGGTACATATGATCTCGCCCCCATTCACAGACTTCTGCATACTGATGTGAAAATAATTAGCAAACTTTTTATAATTTTTGACCATTGAATCCTCTGAACCTGATCTGTTCTATCCGTATTCAAGTTGTAGAATTTACCAGCAGCACTTCAGGAATAAATTGTAGCAAGTTTCATTTTCCTATTTTGTAGCGTAGTTATCATTGGCTGGCATATTGAGAATGTATAATGAACATTTTGAAAATGGTTCAATATTTTACTTTGCATTATACTAAAGGGGAAGGGGATTTTGTGAGACTTTGACACATATTTTCTGTGTAACAAATGCGTAATAATTATTCATACGGATTATATAGATTTAGTATTAACGTTCTACTTTGGAATTTGGAGCACAGCTGAAAAAAGGATAGAGTTGTTAGCATAGAAAGTTAAAGCATGCGTTAGGAAAATCATTAGACCTACAATGTAAAACATATCACATGCTATTTATGTTTCGGTGCTGCGTCTTACTGTCCTATAACGGCTTTGTGTGGCGTGTTGATTGACATCGGAACAAGCGTCCAAATTTTCAAGAATATCTCACGAACCTGGCAGCACCTATTGAAGCTTTTCCACAAATTAAAATCATGTTGATTTAGGCGGCCTTTACCTACTCTGAGGTCTTTATTCGAATAAATTAAAATTATCACACAAGCAAATAGACCTATTTTCAAGTTCCGTTGACCTACATTTCAGTTGGTTGGAATTCATGGAAGCAGGGAATGCTGAAATTGTGTTGAAAGGATGATAATTAAACTGAACGAAAAGAAGCTATCTAAACACTTTCTTCAATATTAGCATATTTTTTTATTCGTTTCGTTTAAGAAACATTTTTCAACGTAATCCGATTTCGGCATTCCCGGCTTCCATCGCATTCCAACCAGCTGAAAGGAGCATGAAAATGCCCCATTTGCTATTGTCAGATTATGATTCCATCATGATAAAGACAGCAAAGTAAGTATAATCAATTAGATTTAAATTTTGTGGAAGAGTGTCGATATGGCCTGCCAAGTGTGTGAGATCTTCCTGAAAATGTTACCTCTTGTTCTTCTGTCAGTCGACTTGGGAACGCGCCACACAAGGCTGTTATATATGCAGTAACACGTGATGATGATGATGATGATGTTCGTCCTTCGGTCTCGAAGACGACCATGACTTCAGATCTGGGCTGGTCTGTGAGTGCGCAGATGGCTGGTGAGGCCAATCTGCGCTCTGAAGAGTCTAGGGCAATGAGGACAGGGAATTGCCGGGGGCTGGATGGACGGAAGGTCGGCGCTGGCTCTGCTCTTCCTCTGCTGGCGTTTCTGCTTGGCCTTGTTGATCCGGTGCTCTTCAAATGCAGCTGCGCCTGAGTTGATCTGGTGACGCCAGGCAGCGCGGTCTTCGGCAAGCTGCTCCCAGCTGTCTGGGTCAATGCCACAGGACTTTATGGAGGCTTTCAGCGTGTCCTTGAACCGTTTCTTTTGGCCTCCTCGGGAACGCTTGCCTTCAGCGAGTTCCCCATAGAACAGTCTCTTTGGGAGGCGCTCATCAGGCACACGGCAGACATGACCAGCCCAGCGGAGTTGTGACCTTCTGAGCATGGCATAGACGCTTGTCATCTCTGCTCTCTGGAGGACATATGTGTCAGGAGTCTTGTCCTGCCATTTGATGTGGAGCAGTTTTCTGAGGCAGCGCATGTGGACGGAGTTCAGCTGTTTTGCATGGCGACTGTACACCGTCCATGTCTCACAGGCGTACAAGAGGGAGGGCAGTACTACTGCGCGGTACACCTTGAGCTTGGTTGGCAGGCTGATTCCTCTTCTGTTCCACACAGTACTGTGAAGTCTGCCGAAGGCTGCACTTGCACGAGCAATCCTGAGAGTGACCTCTTCATCGATGGAGACTGTGCGCAACAAGGTGCTGCCAAGGTAGATGAACTTGTCAGCAACAGCGAGCTTCTGGCCATCGACGGTAATGCTGGGTTCGGTGTAGGGGACTGAGGGTGCAGGCTGGTACATGATTTCGGTCTTCTTCGTACTTATTGTGAGTCCGAAGTCTGTGCAGGCTTTGGAGAACCGATCCATACTTTCTTGCATGTCAGACTGAGTACCAGCATTCAAAGCGCAGTCGTCAGCAAAGAGGAAGTCGCGGGTGGTGTCTTCCTGGACTTTGGTCTTAGCCTGCAGTCTTCTCAGGTTGAAGATGTTCCCATCAGTCCTGAACCGGATGTCGATGCCAATGTCACCCTCACGGAAAGCATCGGTCAGCATCGCTGTGAACATCATGCTGAACAGGGTCGGGGCAAGAACACAGCCCTGCTTGACACCGTTTGTCACTGGAAAGGGCAGGGAGAACTCTCCATCATCCTGTACTCTGGCGAGCATGCCATCGTGGAACATTCTGACCATGGTGATGAACTTCTCAGGGCATCCGAATTTTGCCATGATCCTCCACAGACCTTCACGACTCACAGTGTCAAAAGCCTTTGTGAGGTCCACAAAAGTGGTGTAGAGGCTGACGTTCTGCTCTTGGCATTTCTCCTGGAGTTGCCTGGTTGCGAAGATCATGTCCACGGTGCCCCGATCCTGCCTGAAGCCGCACTGACTCTCTGGTAGCAAGCCTTGCTCCAAGTGGACGGTCAGTCGATTTAGCAGAATTCTGGCCAGTATCCTCCCTGCGATGGATAATAGGGAGATGCCACGGTGGTTGTCGCATGCTTGCCGGTTCCCCTTCCGCTTGTAGAGGTGGACAATATAGGCGTCTTTGAACTCCTGCGGAATCTTTTCTTGTTTCCACACAGACTGGAAGAGGTCAGTAAGCTTCTGCGTCAGTCGAGGACCACCAGCTGCGTAGACTTCCGCTGAGATGGAGTCAGAATCCGGGGCTTTGCCACTGGATAGACTTTTAATTGCCTTCTCTACTTCTGTGAAACTTGGCGAATCCGAGAGGGAAGCGTTGGTTGGGACCTGGGGCAGGCGAGCGATGGCTTCAGCGTTGATGGAGGAAGGACGGTTGAGGACACTGTCGAAGTGTTCTGCCCAGCGCTTGAGAATCTCTTCCTTATCAGTGATCAGCGTGTTCCCATCTGCACTGAGGAGGGGGGAAGATCCTGATTTAGTGGGACCGTAGATTGTCTTGAGCGCCTCGTAGAACCTCTTCATGTCATTGCTGTCTGCATATGACTGTATCTCGTCCGCCTTCTTGCTCAGCCATGTGTCCTGCATCTGTCGGAGCTCTCTCTGCACTGTTCTTCTGATATTGGCCAATGCAGCATTCTTAGATGTGGAGTGCGGGTTTTTTCGTCGAGCAGTTCTTGAATGCGATCATCGTTATCATCGAACCAGTCCTGGTGCTTGCGCGTGGTAGGGCCTACCACATCGGCGGCGGTGGAGTAGACAACATCCCGAAGGGACGCCCAATCAGACTCTACATCATGCGAGCCTAGAGTGATGGCTTCCAGCTTGTTGTCTAGTTCGTCTGCAAGGGACTGCTTCACTGAATCGTTTTTCAGCTTGGAGACGTTCAGTCGCTTCAGCATCTTGTTTCCTTGAGGACGTCTAGGAGGCTGTATCTTGATGTTAAGTTTGGAGATGATCAGCCTGTGGTCAGTCCAGCACTCGGCTCCACACATAGCCTTCGTCACTCTCACTTCCTGCCTGTCTTTCTGTCGCACTATGACGTAGTCGAGCAGATGCTAGTGCTTGGAGCGTGGGTGCATCCATGACGT
>JAECUM010006149.1:0-50032 GCA_016617855.1 Megalonaias nervosa
TGCTAGGATGTCCTTTTGCAACCTAGGGGTTTCACATGGGGTTAAACTGTGCTGTAAATATGCTTGCTGTAAATACGCTACTGTAATTAAGATTCTGTGTTTTGTGCTGTCCTTAATTAAGATATAATCATAATCATATGTATATAATCATATGTATATAATCATAATCATATTCATATGTATATAATCATATGTATATAATCATAATAATATGTATATAATAATATGTATATAATAATATGTATATAATCATAATAATATGTATATAATAATATGTATATAATCATATGTATATAATCATATGTATATAATCATAATCATATGTATATAATCATCTTGAAACAGTCCTTAAGGACTATTATTTTTATTTTATTAATATTATTCTGATTTTATTTTTATATTAAACAAACATTTATAATATAATGAATTCCGAAAATATTAATGTTATTATTTCTGCTATTAAAATATTACAACATAACGGTATAAATATATCTGATAATCTTAATCCTGAAAAAATTCTGTGTGATTTTGAATCATTAGAACAACGGAAATTAGAAAACAGATATACTTTGCCATCTGATTATAAATTCATGAAGTTTATCCAGCAGGCAATGTTACAGTCGCTGGCAACAGTTACAGATAATCAGGTAAAGCTGTTTGCACCTCTCTCAAATGCTATTGACAAAATTAAGTTAGAATTATCTCATGAATACGAACAGAAAAAGATTATGAACTTTCGTATAAGACAATTAAGAGAGCATTGTGAAAATGAAAGTGAAGGTGGAGTTAATGTGATAATGGCTAAACAAAATCCCTGGCAAAATTGAAGTATACAGGTTATTTACTTATAATAATATTTATTTTATTTTATTCTGATAATTACGATTTACCCAGTAAAAAAAAATTATTCTGATCCAAGTTAGATTCGGATATTTTTTTGCTTTTTTTTTGTTTTGCGATATAACGCTCTATGATCTCACATATAGATTAATACTTAAAACTTCATTTTGCAAATCCAAAATACGTCCTATTTGGTCTGTAAGTTTGAAATGTATCCTTGATAATAACGGATTATGTACACGTAGATAAACGGGGTTAATTGGTTCAGATACAATTAGCCACCCGGGTGGCGCTTGAGGACTGAATGAATATAATATATATCCTTGCTCCGCAGTGCCACTTTTTGAAAGATCTACTTGATAGCTGCCATCAATTACATCACATACTAGATTGACTGCGATCGTTGATGTTATATTAGCAATACCTGGCGAGATATGACGGCCTCCACCGTATGGATCATTATTATGTTTAAGAATAACCGGTGGTGGGGCTATTTTTATCCACGCTGCAAATGCTTTAGGGAAATATTCATCAATGACATCGTTGAGTTGTTTTTTATTTCAGCGTGATTTAAATCTGGTATTATAAATGTTTGTAAATCTTTTTCTGTTATTTTGTAATGATCAAGAAATAATTGCTTAAGTTTTGGATTTGCGTAAGAATTTCCATCAAGTTTAGTCGCAATGTTTATAATACTTCGATTGGCGATGTATAAATCAAATAAGATTCCATTTAAATGTTTTATTGTTTCGATTATCTGATTTTTTACACCATCGTCATAATGTTGTGATAATGAAATAAATAAACTTCTTAAATCATTAAGTGTTTTATCGTATTCAGGCTTAAGAACATTAAAAAGTTTTTTAAAATATTCTTCATCAACAATCTGGCGTCTATGATGACATTAAATGCTGATCTAGTCAGCTTGGGGATCCTTTCACCGTCAAAATCAGTAAAGAATATGGCATCGTTGTTTGGATCAAATTCAAATCCTAAAAAGCGCCATTCATTTTTACTTCGATATTCTGGACGTTTTATAAATTTTTTTTTCGCTTGTTTTAAATTCATTTTTGGTTGGTTCTGGAATTCCATTTGACTCTTGGTCTGGGGGAGGAATATCAGGCACTCCTAACACTGATCTGATCGAACTTTGATAAATATCTACAACATAATCAGGGGAATTTATTTCAATCGCCGCTGATAATGTTGGTTCGTAAACAGTGATTGCTATTTTGGATTCTTTTCCTGTAATAGATTTAATTCTACGTTGGAACTCATCATTAATCTGTTCTATTTGATAACTGCCCGTTGAAATTCCAACAACTTGCGAATCAGGAGTTCCATCAGGTTTATTTTTATTTGCAAGTACAAGTGAATTGTTTGCTGGTAGTCCACCAAACGATTTTGACCTGTTATTTGGCAAGCTATTATAAACTCGTAATTGTGCTAATGCTATTTCACTTGCTGGAATTGCAGTTGGAAAGTTAACGCTAAATTCAGGATTGGTCGAACTTAATGATATCATAGTAGTTTTTGACGGCGTTGTATTAGTGACGATCTGTTGTAATAGTTCTAACGCTGACATTATTTAAAATACTCCGTTATTTAATTATTATTTTAATAGAACGCATTGCGTTCTCTCGGGAATTCAATCTTCCACTTTATCACAAGTTACTTTATCACTAGAATCGCTAGCGATTCTAAATGCTTCATTGTAGGTTTTCATTATCGTTGCGAACTCCTCATCAGATATTTTACCATCGCTGAGGTACGCAGAAAGATACGATGATAGTTTAGAATAAGATGTTGTTACTGTGTGTAGTTTTATTATGTTATCGTGTAATTTATCATTTGCACATGTAGATATCTTCTTAGCGATAATACTGAGAATGCCTGCTATAATCGTTGAAGTTGAAACGACAATTGTTACAACTGCAGATGCTGTCATTGTTATTGTTGATAATAATAATCCGGTTCCAGCAATAACAGCAGAAACTGAGTAAACAATTATATCAATAACAACCATACGTCTGCGATATTTTTTTACTTTTACTGTATAATCGTCGATGATATTTTTTAGTTTGGTTTGACACTCACATACTTGATTGTACCTGTGACGTTGAACGTCGATAAGTGACTCCGTCATTTGATTCATTATACAATGACAACGTCATTTAATTAAGTAATTAAACAGTTTCAGCTACGAATTCCAGACACCACCTGTAACGTCTAGGGGGCATTTCCGTTGATGTCAACGTAAACGTTTCTTTGGTGTCCTTGGTTAGCATCACCAGTAGAGGATTATAATGTACATTTGGTGATGATGAAGTGGCCGCAGTAATTTCCAAACCGTACACGGATAGCCTGTATAACCCAGTTACTTCTGCGATATGTTCGAGAGTGTTATCGCGCGGTGTCCATGTTGATGATCCTGGTGCTACTGTGTACACGATATTTTTAATTTGTCCGTGTGGAATTTTAATCAGATTAGTTTTTTGAACAATATTAGGTATTCCGTTAATAATGTCGTTGAGTTTTGTGTTAATGTCAGAGAGTTTGATATCTACAACCGCTGGACTTCCAAAAAAATCATTAATAGATCTATTTATGTTTCTACGAAAATTTAAGAACGTTTGTACGTGATTAGTAAAATTATTATTGAGTGTAGTCATTTCATCATTGATTGTAGCTAACGAAGTTGTCATAGGAATTTCCTTATCGTCTACATATTTCTTCGTTGCAGCGTCGAAATCTGATTCTGGTGTTCTAAGATTATTAATACCATTACTATTCATGTTGAGAAAAGCACGCATTATACCACCGTTGACTAATACGTACTTAGATTCTTGATCATCTACGTATCTTTTTGTTGCTGCATCTGTATCTGCGGTTGGGTTTCCAAGGTCTATAATTTTATTTTGGTTTATTACCCGTGAATGAATCACCAGCTCGCTTGATAAAATCGTTAACTGACTTACCGGAATCTTGTATTTTACCTTGATCAGCAAAAGTAACGATACTATTAATAACCGCGGTGGGAATTCGTATAAGAACATTTGACAGTTGTATATTACTTGTCTTTAATCGTCCTTGTTTATCCTGAAAAACAACGACTTCATTTTGATCCACACTTGTGATATTTAATAAATCATTGATTTCATTTCTGAGCTGATCAAGAGTTGCATATTTAAATAAATCGACTTGCTGCTGAGCTTTGCGAGAAGATCTTCCATAAATATTTACCATTATATTTACTGGTATCTGTTTAAGTGTGACAACGTAGTATATTCATGCACGACTTTATGAGGTGGTGTTGTTGATTTTGATACAGCATCAAGTAGAGCGAGTACTTCTCGACCACATATCGGCGGATCCGTTAATTTTTGTGTTGGTAATTTTGAATACCAGATCTTAGAACGCATCGAATTCTTACTTTGCATAGCAGTACTTACTGTGCTTAACATATTTTAAAAATTCTTTTGGTGGTGCCAATCCATACGAATCAAAATAAATAATTCCACGTGGATCAATTGCATACGCCACCCAATGAGTGCCGGGGCCTGAGTTTTTATCGAGATTAATAATACCAGTTTCATGTTGCATTGCAACGGTAGGTAATTGATCACGCATAAAAACTCCTCTAAAGTTTTTTATATTCAGTTGCTTAGCAGCATTAAGTAAATCAAAATTAGACACAGGAAGAATCATCGAATTCGATGACGAAGTTACCGGGGCAGTCTTAGACCTTTTCCGTACCATGAATATGGGGTCCCTGGCAATCTTAGACCGCGACCGTATGCTGGGCCTGATAATCTTAGACGGCCCGGCTGTGGCACGTTTGGTGCTCTTAGACGTCTTCCGTGTTGTTTTGCCCGTGATCTTTTTTTAAGTTTTCTGCGTGCATAATTCCTTGACCCGTTGCTTTCTTTAACGCCATTCCAGCAGCGGTTCCAACAGCGCCTAATGCAGCTGCTTTTGCAACAGCTGGGGCTGCAGCGGCTATTATTGCTGGTAACGCGGCAAGAAGTGGAAATATGCCACCTGTTTTAACGATGTCTTTAATGACACTCGCAGAAAGATTAAATTTTATACCTTTATTTAATTTTTTTGCTTCATTGAAATGCCTATGCTGGCGTTCTGATAATGATAGCTTATTCGGACCACCTGCGATTTGTTCTCGCTTTAGTGATATTTTTGCTGCACAATTATTTTTTGATGATGATTGTAGCTTTTTAATCTGACCAGGAGTCAGACTGACATTAACTAGATATGACATTTATAATTATTATGAGCGATCTAATTACATGTTTTCTACTGGGGCATCAATAACTCTCGTTCGTCCACCAACACCTTCAAGTAACATTGATTTATTACTAAGTATGACAGCGACAGCTCTGTAATTAGGAATAGTTACAGCATCTCCGTTTACGCAAGCTCGAAAATGTATATCAACGACAGATTGTCTGGTTAAATCTAAATGTTCCAGCGAAAAGTAATAAATCGGATATAATGTGGTAAAATCTAACTGTGATATTGGTAAACCAGAATCAATATTCTGATCACGCCCCATGAATGTCATTAATTGATAATATGCACGTGCAACATGGTTATTTTCAAAATTTAGCAACACTTCTTCAGAAGGTTCTTGATGTCCATTTATCCTCAAAGAAACCTCAGAAACACCGAGTTGATCAAATATCATTATGCTTAGATTTTGTGAGTTTACTCGTGCAGTATCTTGTAATGCAATAAATATATGCCGTGGTGCAAAAACACCTTGCTGTGATGCTATTTGCCAAGTAAATAAACCATTAACATTACTCTGCACAGCATCTGTGGTCATTGTCAACCATGATAACATTGATTTACCACCTTGACTCATAAAAGAAAGTAAATGTTCTTCTTCAGGTATTGTTGGAGTCATTACCGGCATCCACAATGAAAGTTTTGTTAAATTTACTATACCAGCATCAGTACAAGCGGGTCTCCATGTTGCATCATCGTCGGTACCTTTTCTTACAAGCGCAACTGTATGTTTGGCTCCAAAAATGACTTTTCTGACATTTCTGCAAAATCCAAAGATATGTGATAATGGAATCGCACATGAAAATGCTCTCCTTGCACCGCTTAACATTGCTCGACGTGATCTAAATCCTAAGTTGAAATCTGGATCAACACCATGAACCACCGGATTTACATCAGCATCAGCGGCGCCGGCGAAGTTTCTTGGTCGTCTTATATCATATTGTTGATACTCTGGAATATTAGAAGTATCTTTTACAAACATCATTGATGGACCAGCTGATCTTGAATAATCATCACTCTATCGCGCAAGACCAAGTATCGTCGTGGCAACATCAACATCATTATAGATTGTTTCAATATTTTTTCCATCAATCATGTATATGGCGCTTTTGAATAAAGCCATAACACCGTTGTTAACAAAACCAACACTAACATCAGCTGCGTATGGAGTATTATCAGCTCGCAAAATTTCACCTTCAACCTCGATAAATGCTTCAGCGGGTAAGAAATATCTGCTTGTATCCTGAACTTGCAGCTCAATTTGTCCTCCACGCTGATTTGGATCTCGTGCATCATAAGAATAATATTGATAATCGCGCACAGATTCATCTTTTAAAACTGGTGCGTCCATGTCAAACGCGGGATCAGATATACGCTTGAACATATTTATTATTATCGTCTTCGTCTAACACGAAGACCGCTTCCTGCTATCAGACTAGATGTTATTTTTTTTTCTTTTTCTAACCCAACATTAGTGTTGGTAGCCAACTCTGCTAGTTTTTTATTAGCAGCTTGATTTATTATTTTACTGACATTTGCGGGCATCACTTCGGTGCTGGCCAGTTTTACTGGTTGAGGTTTTCGTCGTATTAATCGCGCTAGTCTATCCTTGATTGCTGAGAATGCTTTGCTAGCAACATCACCAACAGCGCCAATACCTTTTTCACGAACAACATCAATAGTTTTCATTCCTAGTTGCTTTGCAAGCGGTATTGCTTTTGGGGCTATCCTTCTAAATAGACCTTGAATAACGTCACCTAGTCCATCTCCGTAGGTCGTTTTGTATACTGGTAATCGTGAATTTATTACCCTGACCATGGTTGGTCTATGAGTATTGTATATGATCATATTATTATTAAGTGATTTTATCACTAATTGCATCTAATTACATACTTAGTCACTATGATAATCGTCACTAATTTCATTAATGAGAGACCGATATACATTAATATCCATAACACCACCTGTAAATAATCGTTGACAAATATCAGCTGCTTCATCAATGATTTCTGGGGAATTATTGCCAGCTCGTTTTCCTCCAATGAGAATTTCTAGTCGATCAACATCAGCAAGGGCGTTTCTGGGACAAGTAATAAGGCCACTTCCTAAAACACTTCCAGTTGCGCCAGGATCTTGATATTCTTCCTCTGTTATTTTGACTGGTTGTCGTGGTGATTTCAATTGTTTCATTATTTCTTGTCGTTGTTGTTCTTGTTGTTGTAGCTCTTGTTGTAGTCGTTGTGATCGTTGTGGTGATGGTAATTCAAATTGTTGTGGTAGTGGTGGCAGTAGACGTGGTGATCGTTGTGGTGATGGTAATAGTCGTTTACCTTGTTTAGCTTTTTTCATATGCTCATGTACAATCTCATCAAATCTGTTAAAATTAATAATATCTTCATTAGATCTAATTTCTGGAATATCAATATCAACGCGATATACATCCTTGATCCAATTGGCAGAGCTTAGAGATTTAACATGTTCTGGTTTTACATATTTTTGTCTTTCATAATATCCATACGCGGCAATATCAAGTAATTGCTGTGGGTCCTTGATAGCAGCAATACCTTCAGGTGTAAATTTATCTATTATCTTAATTCTGGTTCTTGGTGGTTGTTGTTGTGGTTGAGCCCCAGGTTGAGCTGCTTGAATACGGCCAGCAATATCAACAGGTAATGTTTCAAGAGCTCTTTGTGTTGCCTCAGTTGCTGTAACAATTTTCTTTGTTGGTTCGACAATCGGTTTAAATAATTGTTCTGCACCTTCTGCAAATTCCACCTGAGACTCCTGACGAGCTTGTAGTTGTCGTTTGACTAAATCACGAACAGGTATATATTTTTTTATTGCATCTAGTCGCTCTCGAGCTAATCTAGCTGAGTGTGGTTCTCCAATCATTATTGATAATATTTATAATGGCTGTTTAATTTACAGCAGCAGAGGGGGTGAACGACCAACGTTGAGTGACCAACGTGTAAACGAAGCAAATAAAAATGCGCGTCAGAGAAAAGTAACGAGATAAGCTAACCCAATTAGAGAAATCTAATGGTCAGTTAAAGGTTGTGGTTTAACGTTATTGACCTTAAGATTTCCTTTTCGTAAAAAGGTTTATTTTTCATAAATAAGGTCTCGAACAAAAATGGTCTGTTCACCCCCTCTGCTGCTAGTGTAATCGATGCCAGTGCCTTATTGCTAACGAATCATCCTTCACAACAGTGAAGGCGGCGGTAATTATGTATCTTCAGGAATTACTTGTAATTGTTCATGGACAAATCCACGCTGAGGAGCAGTTGAATTTAGTTTGTAAATTGCAGGTCTACCTGTGGATCTTACCACGCTCGAAATTTTATGTGTGGTTACACTCCAGACTGGGTCAGTCGCTCTTTTTACCCCCTCCCTCAAGCTTCCCCGGTTCATATAATTACCTGACAGTCACATTATCTAGTACTGACTGTGTTGAGAAAGAGTCATGTCGCTTAATTGGTATGTGTTTCTTCGATATTGCATCGATGGGGGTCATAGAAATTCCACGAGTAATTTCATTATTTAACGCAGCTATCAACTTGCTAGTCTTGTAACCCATTCACGAGATCTCTTCTCCCCGGACTTAAGGTCGGTGGATATTTCCTGCGCATACTGATATCCAAACAATCGCTCAGCAAGTGTTCGATTAAAACGCTCTACGATTGCCTGAATCGCGATGAATTGCGGCGTGCCCTCGTCTGATTTTGACGTTATGTTGTTTCATCAGAGATGTTACTGCACCAAGAAATTCTTTGCCAGGATCAGCCTGTAGCAACTGTGGCCATCGCAGGCCGCAACATTGATAAATTCGTTCAAAGGCAGATACAACTTCAGTTGCTGTCTTTGTTGATAGTGGTTCTGCTTCTGTATATCTACTTGCAACGTCAACGACAGTCAACGCGTATTTGTATGTGCGCGATTGACGTCTACCAGTTTTAATTGTATCATGTCGTAAAAACAAAATATCTGCCTGATGAACTTCATTGGGAGTGCTGACATCAAAATGTGCGTACTGAATGTTTTAGGCGATGGTAGATAAATTTGTCATATTGCCTGTCGTGCTAACCAATCTGCAGCAACATAACGTTCGACACCTGCTGTATCAGCAAGTTTATCGCCCAGTCACATTATCGCCCAGTTTATCGCCATCGCTGCTCTACCCCTCCAATATAAATCGAGTCCATATAAGAGTTATCTATGATTAATTACCGGCCCCTAGCACTAGTTCACCTTTCATCGTAGATCTTATCAAAAATTAGCAAGCGATTCTCTGAGTTATTTATTTGTTTACAGACTTTAGAGTGTGAGTCAACTTCACGTCTGCAAAATGTCGTTGTTGTAGATCTGGATTTTTATACGCAACATCATGAACGTGGTACGCTTGATCAGTCGCATTTATTGGATACTCTCCAGATCTTAGCTGCTCTTTCTCGTCAAGTCGGATATTAGGTCGGGTTCCAGGACTGCAATAATTATATCCATGGTGATGCTTCTCGCCAGGATACTTAGCCCATGGACCCCCTGGTAATTTTCCCAGTGAAGCAGCGATATCTCCGCCTGTTTCATGAGAGATAAATTTGTATTTTTTGTGCCACATTTCACACACTTGCACGTAAGTGTACGCTTTTTATTCCTCGTCGTTATTGTTTTTAATCCACTGGTGGGGGTGGGTGCTCTGCATCGAACACAATATAATTTCATATAATTATTATATATTCCTACAACATGAATATCATTGATTTCTCAGCAACTAAAGCAAGAGCCAATCAAGCATCATCCTGCGCTACCAAATTCTACCAGAGCAATTATCATAGGTCCATCTGGGTCTGGTAAGATGCAATTGTTGCTTAACCTGATAATGAGATGGCTCAAGTGGGATAAGTTGTATTTAGTGGCACCATCTGCAGATGATCAGCGATGCTACGACGTGCTTAAAGATTTTGATGAAAATGCAAAGTTGTTGGACGATGACGGTAATGCTATTATTGATTTTATCACAGACATCAACGATGCGCCGTTGGTAGATATCTCAACGGGGGCATCAACAATCTCGTAGTATACGATAATGTGATGCTAGACAAACAATCAAATCCAGCTCGGATATTTTCCCAAGGCAGACACAAAAACACCGATATTATATATGTTACTCAGCGATATGCGCAAATACCTAAAGTGATCAGAGATAACTGCAATCTTATGGTTTTCTTTAATTGTGTTGATATCCACACACTAAGAAACATCCACAAGACCTGGTGTTTAGGAGACATGGATATGATTAAATTTAAGAACTTCTTCTCAAAAGCGCAAGCGATTCCTCATGGATTTATCACAGTAAATTTACATAGGTCTCGATAAAATTTTTGGTTGAGAGACCCGTTACTTTTGTTACCACGCTTCAGTAGCAGGGAGGGTGACGACCAACAGTGAATGTCCCGGGTCGGTAAACAAGGACGCATAAAAATTTGACACGCAAGCGTCAAAAGAAAAAAATAACAAAAATGCGCTAACCCGGTTAGAGGCCTTGGTTTAGTGCAACCCGGTTAGAGGTCTAGGTTTAACGTTATTGACGCTTTTCTGTTCATTTTTGTAGAAACGTTTTTTTTCAAAACCGAGCTGCTCTAAAAGGTGGTCTGTTCACCCTCCCTGTTACTGATGAAAACCCGACTCTAAAAGGAGTTTACTGCAAATATTCGGTTACAAATATATTACAGTAAATATGGAAATTTCTGCATCCAGTAATCATTCTTTCACATGAGTCGCAACAATGTAATATTTTAGTGGTGAAAGTGACATTATTACAGTAAACATGGATCGTTAATTTTAGGCCTACTCTAACCGCGGTATTGTGTACCGTATCAAACAATGTAACATCACACGTATTGGACATTCTGTTTCGAAAAATGATTTTGTCTAAATTGTCTTTGTACAACGTACTGTTTATTCGGATGGACGCTTGTTCTTTGATTTAAATTTTGTAAAACCGTATAATCAACTTTGTTTGGGTCTACAACAGATGCTAGGCTGTCAGAATGAACTAAATTATTCATACCTCTTTCTATCTAAATAATTTCGACTAAACTAAAAAGAATGTGATTAAAAGACTCAAATGGGTAATAATTTAATATTAAATTTTTTAAACTTGTTGAATAATGTCCAGCTTTTTGCTCGCAAAGGCTGCACATTATTCAACTAATTTCATAAATTAATACTAAATCATTATCCATTGAGATCCTCTATGTAATGCGCTGATTTTATTTAGAGACACCATGATTAGTGTCTTACATTAAAGAATTCTCGTGTATATAGGATGTTAAATGCCACAGAGACATAATAAGGGCGTAGGTGTCTGCCTTGGAAAAGTATTCATTCTGCGGCAGGACAGACCATTACGTACATTGTAAATCCTACTCGCTCGCGTTGCGTATTGGTACCAGCGCTCAACCATGTCTCACATACGACATTGGAGGCAGGTCGCATAATCAGCTATGCCGACCATGCGGATTTTTACGCGAGTCGTCGATGTTGAGGAAAATGCCAATGATGTCGTCGACCTTAATATCGTCGAAACTGACACAGAAGTCAATTAAATAATATCCATGATTTAGGCTATTGCAGTTTATGAATCCTATGAATTTAAATATAATATTACAAAAGTTTATTGAACTAATAAGCAATTAGAAAATTCAGTTACTATAAGATAATTTATATAGTGAATGAACGCAAAAGATTTGCGCTAGGCTATTGACTAAGATTATCGAGAGGTGCAGCAAAGAGAGATATACTTCTAGTGTTGGGACTTTTCCCAGACGAACCACGGTTGACTGTCAAACATCATTGTGCAACGACATCAGAGTTGCATATCAGACTTCCATCAATGACCAGGTGGGCCTAAATCGCTGACGAGAAAAATCGCCAACGTATTTCAGCTACTATTGCCGTAGCGGCTGTCGTGTATCGTCGTCAACGACTCCATGTTCTCGAGTTTAATTTGCACAAGCACGTTGGTGATTTAAAACATTACCAGACAGTCGCCCCAAAATGTTACACACAACGCAAAGACGCTATGAAGCTTTCTCATATATGCGTCCGGGAATCGTGTCAATGTTGCAGCACGCGGGCGTAACGCCACTCACGTCGAAATCCGGGTTTACGGTGAACATTGTTCTTATTGTTAACTTATCTATGCCGATTTCCTCCACAGATGGCCTTAGCGGGGATACAATCTCACCCAGGTACTTTCACAGTAGTACCCTTGTGATTTTAAACCGTGAAGACACGGGGGTCATCAAAGATGAACTCGACAAAGCTTTAGCAACGATGCTTACAATGTTACAAACGAGAAGGTTCAGGATGGACTCTTTCCAGATGCATGGAAGTTCGCGTTAGGATTTTGGCGGCGCTCTGCAGTTTTGTATTTTGCATAGGGTTAGAATTTTAAAGAAAAAGAATTTCCCTGGGTTTCCTCACTGGTTATACTATCTTAAAAAATGACCTTGTGTATCTTAGGTATTGTTCAAAGAACTTTTAGATCCCTTTAGTTTGGTGAATGATTGATAGGTGTAATATGGATTATAGTGTATACAGCATGGCCATACTTCAGATGTGAACCTCTCAAAACACTCATTGGACATTTTCACTTCCTGGACTTCAGAGGTAAATTGTAAAAAAATGAGCTGATAACCATTTTTTTATTTACAAATTTTGTAATTCATTCAGGGCACTTTCAGAAACTGGTATTGTCTAGTCTGGCAAAATTAATTTTCCCTATTTTGATAACTGCTAAAGATAGTGTGCATTAGCCTAATTCAGGCTGACTTTTTGAGCACAAAAGTGTTCATGGGGGCAAAAGTGTTTATAGGTACAGAAGAGTTTATTGGAACAAAAGAGTTTATTGGGATAAAAGGGTTTATAGGATTAAACGTGTTTATGGGGTCAAAAGTATTTATAGGGTCAAAAAGCAACATAAGTAGTTATACCAGACACAGAATAACACATACCGTTCACACATTTCTGAGTATTATCTCAGCACCTACTTTTTATTACAATTCAATACACCACCTAAACAATCCAGAAGATATTTTTTATTACAACGCAAAATTTAGTCGGTCTACCGTAATTTAACTTGGGAACGGCTATCAACCATCCAACACCCCATATACAATATCCAAAAGGTCTTGTGTACGGTCTTAAAATCTACACCAACTATCAGAAGAAACGGGTGTGATGTAAATGAAGGAGATGAAATCACACAAACATATTATCCAACACACTTATACTATCCAATTGCCCATATACACTCACCAAAATCCATTTTGCCCAAGATAGGAATGGTGTACGTGTGTGTTTGTCTTTAAGTCTCGGAGCATTAAAATCAAGACAAAGAGACACGTTTCCTTTTGGATTATTCTCTTTTTGAACTAACAATGAAAATTTCACAACACATCAGCAAAGTTCATTTTCTTGCTTCTCTGTCTGTCCCTCTGTTTGAATATCTTCATTTGCATGGGTTTTTCTTCTTCCAAGGTATCTTCTCGTGGTCTGGATTTAATTTATTTTTTGACGGGGCTGGGCTCATCTTCTGCTTCTAAAGATCTCTCCTCCTTCTCTTCCTCTCGCTTTTCTTCTTTGTTGTTTTCTTATCTTAGGACACTCTGAAGACCAATGTCCTGACAATGATAGCAGGTATCTTTACCTTTGCCTCTCTTTATCCTGTTTTTCCTTTGCTTTGAAGTTGTCGGCATTTTGGAGTCCAATATTCCTTCTCCTGACAGATATAGCAACTGTCTTGACTTGCAACGCGAGAGGAGGAGTACTCCGTTGCCTTGTCTAAAGTATACCTTTGAATGACTCTACAAATCTCTGACCAGAAGGGCGACCTGTTGTGACTCTTCCATCTTCACAGTTCAATAGCTAAATGAATACTCTTATGGTGGAACACTCGTCCTATATATTGGGACCCGCTGCGTACTAAACTTGATCAAATGAAATGTTGCAATCAAGATGAAATAATAGCGAAATTCCAGTGGGAAGGCAGAAGCAAGCGAGATTCACAACGTGCCATATCGCCTCACACACGAGCTGAAGTGTTAGCTCAGCTCTATGTGAGTGATTTTGAAGACGACATGAGTGAACCTGAATCAATGCCATCCACTTTGGCCACAAACACCAACAGAGTCTAGAGATGGAGAAACTCAGAAAATTTAGAACAACGGCTTAAACTACACGGTAAAAATGTAAAGTTTAAGTCTGAAGTGCGACCCCAGAAAGTAAAAGGTTTCATTACCGATTTGTGGGATTCCCGGCTAGAGACACTGAAATGATAAATGTCAAGCGAAAGAAGAGGATTGTTTGAGATTCTCAGTTCATCACGACAGTTTGAAGTCTCCCGTTTGATTGAGTGCAGCACCCCCGGAAGAATTAAGGACCACTAAAATCATTCACAAAATTCAACACGTCCAGCAATCCAATGACGAATTTAACATGACCGATAGAGAAGCTATACTTCACATGACCTACGTTTCACCTCATAAAGGTACTGAAACACGCAAAAAGTGTTATTGGTAGACGAACTTCGCAGCAACAAACGTAGTGTCGTCCAAAATAGCAATGCCCCAAGATGAGATGTGTTTAGTCCCTAATATTGTTGTTGGTCGAACCTACAAGGAGACCCTAGAATGGAAAACAACATGAGATAGCATTCGAAAATCGAACAGAGCCAAGCAACGAAGACAAGCAGAACTCTGTACCAGCAGGCAGACATATATAACGAGACCGCGAGCGGCATTCCAGAAATGCAAAAATTTCAAGATGTCTTGATTCCACGCTATAAGATGAAAGTGTATCTTCAAGTGTTTCGTGGAACTCTGGTGTTTAGAGGTTCCGATTTCCTTTATGACAAATGTATTCACATTTGACCAAAGATTTACTAATCGTAGCCAACACATTCATTGTGGAGAGAGCTGTTGGGATTGTTTAGCGTCGAAGCCATGCATTCCAGAAGGAAAAGAACGAATTCATTGCTCTTCTTGCAAGCGAACCTTTGTCAGTCCTACGTGCTACGAACAACATCGCATATTACAAGCTCAAAAGCAGTAAAGTGCCAAGGAAAACTGATGTTTCCTTTATACCGTACTTGTTCCGAAACCTGTAACCAAGACCAACCTTGTGACCACATAGAGGTAAAACGGGCATTGAAAAAGATCGTGGGTGAGCGTCGAATTGTTTCGCGCTCTGGATCTTCGACACCGACTGATAAGAATCTACGAAATTCGTCACTTTTCAAACACAGAACTATACCAAAAGGACGATGTTTCCAAGAAAGGGCTACGTCGACGAATTTCTCAAACTAAAACAAGAAGCGAGTTGCCATCCCTCTTGGTGTCAGCACGTGGTAAAGAACGAAGTGGACGATCGTTTGCCAAAGTCATGTTAAATTGCTTGTGGGAAAATCGGCACAACGTACCATCTTGCCAAAGTGTTTGCACCTCCCAACGCCTTTAGAAATGTCATCATTGCCGCCTACGTGACAGCCAATGCTCCCTTAAAATTGTACAAAGCCTCAACACGTTTTGGAAATCGAGTCCGATACTTCGATACCGACAGTTGCATCTACATCCATCACCCTTATAGCCCTCACTCAGAAATCGAAAGGGACCGTTTCCGTTTTGGTGCATGAACGGACGAGCATCCAGAAGACAAGACCCTGTGTTTTGCTAGCGTTAGCCCCAAACATTACGGATACCGATAGAGAGACCGACAGGGAGAAATTTATACCATGTGCAAAGTGGAAGGATTCACAGTGAACTATAGATCGAGTTTAGTAGTAAACTTTGGCGTGCTGAAAGAAGCTCTGCGATCCGGAGAGGCTCAAGACTCTCAGGTAACCACATTCGATCCGCACAAACTATGGTTAGAAAACCATCTAACTGTCAGTCGCCCTTTAGAAAACGTCTATCAAATCGTGTGCCAGAAACAAGTGCGACTTCCTAATCACAGCACTTTACCTTATGGACACGGTGAGCTCCAATATATTAAAGGAAAGACTTCCAAGACTGACACTTTATTGTGAATACAAATGCCGACCTAGAAAAATGAATAATTCAGCACAGAAACAAGCGAGTGAAGGGCCCGTCATGACTCCTCCATAAGCAATTTTGAGTCCAGCACAATTTCACCGACGAACTCAACACAGCAAGAGGGACTCACTACAGACTTCAGAAACTCCAGTGCGATGCTGTACCTTG
The DNA here is from genome assembly GCA_016617855.1 of Megalonaias nervosa. Classification (NCBI taxonomy): domain Eukaryota; kingdom Metazoa; phylum Mollusca; class Bivalvia; order Unionida; family Unionidae; genus Megalonaias; species Megalonaias nervosa. Next base: position 16,407 of record JAECUM010006149.1, read on the forward strand.
CGATCACATTGATGCCGTACCCAGTGACATCATCCATTGCAGCAAGGTCTGGTTGCTCCACGACTGTTACCATGGAAAGTGATGCCGTTCCTGAGACCATAGAAAGTGATGCCATTCATTACCGTGTAACTTGCCGCTCTATTACCGAAAGCGATGCAGCACCACCTTTCTCATTTAGGGACAAAAGTATTGCCCATGCGTGTACCTACCACGGATGCAGAAATCATGCATCACGACCTTTCTGATTTTGTGGAAAAATGATGCCTGAGTGTACCACCCTACGAATGTCATCCTTGCATGTGTAAACTACTTTATATTCCATCGCCAACTCATCGAAATGCGCCTTCAAAGAAGAATATATGCTTACTGTGGCTTTTCATAGCTATTGTGACTTTGAAAGTCGATTCTAAATGTTCAGTGGGTAATGATCTAACTATCTGAATGGGCCTAGTCCCAAACAATTAGCCATAGCAAGATTTGTCTACTTGGGAGAAGGAGATAAAGTACGCTGTTTCAGTAATGGTGCGTCACTTCACGAGTGGGCGTATAAAGACTCGGCTTACTTGTTATATGCCAGCTGGTCTCCGAGCTGTCACTACCTTCCTTTGGGTTGGACCAACTCTTATTTTAATAGAGACTATAAAAGAGAACATTCGTTGTTTTCCTCTTTATCAAAGAGAACGCATTTACAAAGAATTTGTCAAGATATAGGTGAAACGCAAAGAACAACTGCATCCTTTGCGACACCAGTGTTTTAAGCTGTGTTACCTGCAGGCTATAAGAGCTTTCATTTTTTGGGGGGTGAAAATTTTCAAATGGACAGACATTGAACAACTACGCAAGAATGAGATGAGTTGGTATGCTACGATTTCTACTTACAAGGTGGCAGCGGTACACGGTATTTCAAAGGACACATCAGAATTAGAGGAATACCAAACACGTTTACAAGAAGTATCACTTCAAAAAAGAGACTTCTTCATGGCCCGTAGTGTGTAGGTTAAAGACTGATCTTGATCGATATCATTTCATATCTGATACCGTGTGGCAAAAGTATGAATATTTTCTTCAAAAGAGAGACATTATTGTGAATGACAAGTTTAGAAGAGCACATTCAGAATTTACCTTTGGGGCGGCTGGAACGGAGTTACAAAGAGTTTGTCAAGATACAAGTGAAAAGCAAATTTAAGATAATTTTCCTTTTTTAAACTATGCTCCTTTCGACAGTATGCGAAGACTGACTGATTCCTGGGAGACACTATTTCAAACACAAAACGAAACGTGGGTATAAAACTTACCCCATGCCACGACCTTTATCAGTAGCATTGCAACAGATTCTATAGAAGGAAGTCAGTATTCACACCTTGGAGGATTACCAAAATCATTTACATTTGTTTCCATTGAATTTTGGGACGACAGGTCGTAAGCGTGTTAGTGACTACTCTCCTCAGATTTCGTTGACCAGCAGATTCATTGTGGACTATTGGTGAACAAAGACATCATGGTCACTCGTCCAACTTTAAATATGCACGAGAGACTCTTTCTGTTAAAAATGTTGTGATTTCTGATCGATATTTTATCCATACGTACTTCTCAACCTATGTGTAAAGAAAAGATTCGTTGCGCTTTATCGACTTTTCATGCTTACCAAGCTGTGTGTGTAACTTGTAAAGTACACGAAAACTGGAAAGATGTACGTGACTGGACACGTTTTGGCTTCGATACTTGGACGCAAGAAATGGATGACTATCTCAAAGATTTGTGTCAATGGAATTGAGCCAAGAAGAAAGCTCATTTAGAGCCAAAAGTGAACATGACATTTAAGCCAATGTTAGAAACAGTGGTAGAAAAACCCGCATCGAAATGAAAGAAAGACCATTCGAAAATTAGAGACAGTGAATGTTGTAGAAACAGTAGAGTGTGTACATAGATTTCTTGAGGCACACTTCGATCGAATATATTGTACTCTCTCTTGTTTTTATTCAGTTTTGGCAATTTTATTTTGTATCTTATTGATGTATATAAGTTATTTATGTCTTGTGCGTTTTTGTATTTTAATATTTGTAAATTTGTTTAAACACACATGATGCGCGCCTCCAAAGTATACAATCATTTGTGTCGTCAATCTTATTCTCAAAATTCTTTACACTACAGCTATGAATACATCTTCCTCTCTTCCTCCTCTTCCTTTGCTCTCAAAGTGATTAACGAAAAGTTAGATCGTCAAAGTTTGGAGACACTGTATCTTTACCATCATTTTAACATGTTGATTACTGGACCGAGTGATTCAGGCAAATCCAGTTTTCTTAAACGTGTCATCGAACACAAAGCCCATTTGTTTTTGATCATCCACTCCAGCGCATCGTGTGGTGTTACAAAGTGGCAATCGGCTTACACCCTAAAAGTCATGGAGAATTTATTTGGTTTGTCGAAGGCATTCCTCGCGAAGACGATGAGATCGTGTATAACGTGAGTCAAACATATCTGGTCATCTTCGATGACATGCTAGGGGAATACGAAGAAGAAATTAAACTTTGGTTTACACGAAAAAGGCATAATGCCAGTATAATTTACATTGTGCAAAGTTTATTTCAACAAAGTAAAGTGCATCGCACTATCAATCCCAATGTTCATTATGTCGTCTTCTTTAAAAGTCCAAGAGATGAATCTCAGGTGCAAGTGTTAGCAAAACCGTTAGGAACCGCTTGGATGAATTCTGAGTACAATGATGCTGCTCAAGTACAAACTCACAACATCTTATATTTTGAGATTTCGTACCCATCTGATTAGCGACTGGTGCCACGAAGGAGGGCCCGTCATTTACATGTGCCCATCGGCGACTCTCTGAAAAAAAGTATAAAAAAAATATCCTACAGACCTTTTCTTTCCAACAGTCGTCGTCATGACTTTCTTTCAGCCTCATCTTCCAACCAAACTGAGTCGTGCACTGTATGGCATCAGTCGCGAAAACGTGCATAAAAGTCCGTCTCAAAGAAGTCTTGCAATGGTTTACTTTGACAGCACGTCAATTACTTCAGGTCATCAAACACATCCCTCACCAAACCAAGCGGTCTTTTGAAAATCATATAGTGGTCTTGTCACAACAGGCAGGTCCAAGAGTCGGTACACAAACCAAAAACAAAAACGAAACAAACCATTTTGAAACCTGGTGGCAGTTGCTCTTTTAGGCGGTATTATAATTCGTTTCCTCTTATAATAGGATCCTAATGTCCAAGCTACAACCAAGAAAAAAAATCTCCCCAAAAGACGTCCAAAGAAGAGTGGTGTTGCCACAGAACGACAAGAAAAAGAAACTCCCCAAGAGGAAAAGTCCCAAGAAAAAGGCATCTCTTGCCAAAAGAAAGGTACTGTTACTCGGACGCAAACGTATCCCAGAAAACCACACCGTTCGGTGATGGTGTCATCTTATCCATCCCGTTCTACTTCGTAGTTGACCAGATGTCTGCCAATCCTGATTTAACCCAAGTGTTTCCCAATTTGATGAAGAAACGGAAACCCATTTCTAAAGGAACTTCTTCGGCGGCGGTATCGACATCTTCGTTAGTTTCGGCTACGACCGCTAAGGAAGTAATTTCACTGAAGACCAGAGTTCAAGACAGAACGGGAGTGTTACAAGGTTTACTGAATTTATCCAAACAAGAACTTTCATGATTTATTCCGTTGAAAATACCGCAATATCGATTGATGCCCGTCGTGAAGTTGACATGACGTACCGACAGCATAAAAAGGACGTGTGAAACAATGCAATTCTATTCAATATTTTTGCTTCGGAAAGAAACGATGTCACACACCACACACCACACACACACCCCTTCAACTGCATAGCACCCTCATCAGAAGACACCAAAAACGGAAACATAAAGGGACTTCCTCCTCGTTTAGCGAAACATTGAGATGCGTTGTCGGTACCGGCGAAATCTCGTCTACCTATGCGAAAACAAATCTTTCAAAAAGCACTTAAATGAATCATCGATACCGAGTGTGACTGTTATTTGAATGTGTTGAAAAGAACGATTCCTTTGTCTAATCTACAGAAAGATGGTTTAGGAAAACATCAGAATCTTCCCTGCCAAATGGTGAAAAGAAAATACCCATCAGTCAAAAGAAAAAGATGCGGGTGCAATGCGGATAATTTCTATCCATGCTGATAGGACACTTGCTCAAAGTGGCTGCTCCTTTGTTAGAAACGATCGCGGGGCCACTTTTAGGAGGCCTCATATGATAAGGTTGAGGAAGAAGATAAAAGGGCTCCTTTTCTGGAAAGGCATCACACGTACACTTTGGACTCTCGTAGAAGGACGAAATCTGACTTTAGTTCCCTACAAACGATTGAAGGACCTCTGTTGGTGGTACGAACAACAGACACCTCATTTACCTCCAAATCCTATTCTCATTGAGATGTCATAGTTACAACAAGAAATACAATCGCTGATGGATAACACCGATTTGTCAGAAATGGAAAAATCGCAAAGGTATGGCCAAGTTTTACAACGTCTTCAACACTTTCACCAGAAAGATTCGGACGAAACAGCTAAACCTACAAACCTACGCTTAGAGATTTCAATGGTTTGGACGAAACAGCTAAACCTACACTTAGAGATTTCAAGGCGCTCATGAAAAGTTAACCCAAAGTTACCAAGACATTCGGCTACAAGATTACAAGAATAATACACAAAAGAAGCGTTTCAATCTCCGTCTACTCCCATCCCTACTTTGATGGCACCAACGTGCTTACTGACACCTTCCCATATTCTAGAAGAGAAGAAATAAAACTGGGGTCAAAAGATGATGTTGACCTTCTTCGGCAGAAGAAAAAAGGAAGAAAGAAAGACAGAAGTGAAAAAGAGAGCAAGAAATGTAATCCGTGAGCAACCAGCGATTCCTAATCCTACGGCTCGTCGGACACGTCAAGCAACCTCATCCACACCACTTGAAGTCTTAAAAATAGTATCGGTGGACAGTCAGTGGGTGATATATTGAGGAGTTGTCATCATGGATAACCTATTAGCTAGCATTTGCCACAATCCTGCCCATGCTGCTGGTTATGGAGGAGTTCAAAAATTGTATCGTACTGCTATAGCTAAACTTAAAAGTGTACGTTTACTTGAGGTGCGATGATGGTAATAAGAACAAGCGACGTAAACTTACGCAAATACATTCAATGAAACTTTCCCAGAAGTTAAGGTAAAGTTGAGGGCATCGATCGTCAATGGCAAGCCGATTTAGTAGATGTATCTCATTTGTCAGTGTACAGTCGTGGACACAAATATTTGTATTGTGTCCTCGACTTCTTTTCCAAATTAGCTTGGGTCGTTCCTTCGACTTCCAAAATGAGATCTGAGTTAGTACGAGCTTTAAAACAGGTTTTGAAATAAAGTGGTAGTCATCGATTGCAAATAGACAAAGGTACCGAATTTCTGAACCAAGCTTTAAAGAAAGAATTGAAAAAGAGAGACATTCATTTTCTCATCACCTAGAATCCCAATACGAAAGCCAGTGCCGTGGAAAGTTTTCAGCGTACTTTAAAAGAACGCATATGGAAATATTTTACACATCCGCACACTCTGAAGGACATCGACGTGTTACAAGGTCTCGTCAAAGCTTGCAACCAATCACACCATCGTATCATTGGATGAGCACCCGATGAAGTGACCCACAGAAAAGAATTGGTAGTGCTTGATCGATTGTTCGGAACGTCACCTTCTGCACTCAAGAAACGCGGAAAGTTAACGACGTGATATTGGATTTGCAATGGAAAAACCAAGAGCACTTTTCACAACGGTTATTTGCCTAATTTTACAACCGAATTGTTTCGTGTCATTTGACGAGTGGCCGTGATCATTCCATCTAAAAATTGGAAGAAATGAAAGGTGAAGTGCTAAGAGGAACTTATTACTGCCCGAGTTACAACGAGTGAGCAAAAATTAAAACGACGTGTCGAAAGCATTCTCGATCGAAGAACTCGTACAGTAAGCAAACGCCTACTAGAAAAGGTTTGATTGCGTTAGAGAGGATATCCACCGAGTTTTGATTATCGGATTGCCGCTTCGCAAAACATCGACCATAAAAAGAAGAAGTAACCATCGTGCCATTAGACGGAGCTGCTTCCTCTCCTTCTCAGAGTTCCTCTCTTTAAAAAGTAAAAAATAAGCAGCACATGTGGGTGCGGTGTGGAAATCGTATGCCAAAAACTCAAATCATCTCTTCCTGCCAAATTTTTGTGGTGTATTGTGTCATCGGAGCAGCCATTTCCAATTTGAGTTTGTAACAAGGAGACAAACAATTATGGACTATTTTACTAAACAGTTAAATCGGTTTTCTTTTTTACAGTCCTTCTTTGAAATATTCTACGGGCAGTAACAATGGTCGCCTTGCCACCAACGTCAGTCACAACCTCAGCAGCAATAGTCCTCTTTTGGAACATTTGGAAAATCAATCTTCTTTGACATAGAGTGTCTAGTCGGAAAGCAGAACCATCCAAAAATGAATAACCAGTTTTTATTTAACCTTACCCAGTGACAGTTCTAGGAATGTGTTTCCCAACAACACCTTATGTTGTTTCACGACACAGTTACCTCAGGCCATACAACTGGATCACAAAGCTCATAGTAAGTAGCTTTGGTAGAAATCACTCATCCCACGCAAGTCCTGAATGTCAATGGAAATCAAGCTATATTTACTGTCTAAATCCTCAACGAACCGATGCAAGAACACTTGAGCAAAAATGACCCTCTTTCACGAATCCAAAAGACCATCGCCAGACAATCCCCAATTGAACATATTCCATGAAAATTCCTGCAGGCTATTACTTTAGTCATCAACATCTGGACAAAATGATTTCTGCTACTTTCAACGATTAGTTTGGCAAAGCCCTGGACAAAATTACACGAAGTACAATAAAGTAGGTCCTCATGTGAATGTGAAGTTTTCGGATGCCAAAAACGTTATCCATTAGTTTTTTCTCCCAATTTGTTTGATATTATGGGTGGACACACAAAAATAGCACCAAATTCAAAAGACATCAAAAACAAGTGAATTCTGCCATTGCTGCTTACAAGGAAGTTGGAAACGCGTATCATGTTCATCACGAATTTGTATATTCTCACTATCTGCCTGTCAGTAAGTCATATTTGACGGTATCAACATTGGTATAAAATGAAATCTGGGACAAAATATTCCATTTTCGAAAGAAAAGTGACGGTGGAACTACATTTTTGGACATGATTGTCCAGTGAATTGTAACCTGTGTACCTAGGCGATGTATTACAACTCTATGGTCATTAAGTAATAGAAGAGAGCGAAAACCAAAACGTTTTGTAAAATTCAGCAAATAATTTACTTCCTTAGATTACAAAGTGAAAATTGAAAAAAAAAAAAAGAATTTACAATAGTGCCAACTAAAGTTCTAATAAAATTCCATTGGTTTTCGAAATAAGACTCAGTACTATAGGCGTCGATGTGCCTGTAGTCTTGAATGTACTAATGTACCAGTGCCTTGAGGTGTCATTATGTTTTACCAGTCTTCCAACTACATTTTTGGACATGATTGTCCAGTGAATTTTAACCTGTGTACCTAGGCGATGTATTACATCTCTATGGTCATTAAGTAATAGAATAGAGCGAAAACCAAAACGTTTTGTAAAATTCAGCAAATAATTTACTTCCTTAGATTACAAAGGGAAAAGAAGAGAATTTAAAATAGTGCCAACTAAAGTTCTAATAAAATTCCATTGGTGTTCGAAATAAGACCCAGTACTGGAGGCGTCGATGTGCCTGCAGTCTTGAATGTACTATTGTACCAGTGCCTTGAGGTGTCATTATGTTTTACCAGTCTTCCAATTAATCACAATAATATAATCCAAGATGTCCTTACCTGAATTCACTAAAATTCCAAATTAATGTTTCTGTCCAAGAAATTTGTTTAAGAGCACTTTGTATTTCCAGTGAATAAATAGCTTGAATAAATAAATAAATCAAAATCAAAACTGAACACAACAATACAAATGATTCTGCATCAAGACCTTAGAGCAAGAATGAGTAATTTCTCAAATAAATAAGATTATATATTTAAAAAAACTAAGACACAAAAGAAGAGCCAGGATGCAGGACAAAAGTTAATTTCTAGAACAATCCAAGTTATAATAAGACAAGGTCTGTTCCTAAAATTTTAATAAAGAACATGGTAAACATAATGTCCTTGATTCAGACTAAGATAATGATCCTAATATTTAACCCACACTCCTAAAGAAATATTAATTATGCATTATCGCTTTACAAAATAAAAACGTCAGTGTCTCTAGTCAGGAACACCATGAACTTAATTTTGTTCAAGGTCAAGTCCAACATAAATTATCGATGGCATATGATGAATTTAAAAAAACTAACAAACAATGCAAATTAAATTAAAAAACAGTCGCTCGGCAACGAGGACACGGTTTAGGAGGTATGTTAAAATCAGCTTTTCGTACTGTGGCACCCGTCTTAAACCCGATGGTGACTCGGGGATAGCATGCTTTGAAAGATGCCGCTTTGACGCAAGGAAAATAATGTCTTACAAAACATAATAAAAATGTGTTACTAGCAGGAAAAGAGCTTTCGGGCCACCCAGAGACCCCTACAAATTCGCTTTATGCTTCTAAGACATTGCTTTTCATTTCCACGCTAGCGCACGGACACGGCAGAAAGAGACGTCGAAATTCCATCAGGGCTTATAAATACGTTCCGAGAAAGAATAAAAAAGCAACAGCCAGATAATTAGTCGTGTTAACTAAAACAGAAAATGATACAACTAGATTTTTGGGAATGTTCCAAGTCATAACTCGATATGTTTGCCATGATGACAATGCAAGAATCCCGAAGTGTAGAATTTCATCCCATGTCATCCCTGATTACCTCGGCCCCGATCGAATTTGAATCAAAAGACAGACCGAAGATTATATCGATTTGAATAACAGACCCTTGTACCTGAAAGTCAAAGTTCTCAAAGCGGACAACATCAATGAACAGGCGTTGATGCCAGAGCAGCTCCCGTCGACAGTTTCATGCATTTGTTGTCAAGCGAAGTAGATTTGTACTGGAATGATAAACTCGTTAGCAGCAGAATGGATGCTTAGAAAATCTCTTGATGTATGGAAAAGAAGCCAAAACACACATCTGGATGCTTCCGTGGTACGGAAACCTGACAAGTTGGACAAGTTCAACGACACCGAAACTGACGAACGTCATAATGTTGGATTTAAAGACCGTGGAAACAAACTCAAACAACGGCCAGTTTAGAACTCAACCCCAGCACTAATGAGTCATTAGGGCCCTAGGCAAAGCTCAAGCTAGTAGCTAGAACCTGTGAGCTGGAGTTAAAAGGAAAACTCTCCTATTAACATGGGATGAAACAAGTGTGCCAGTAAACGAGAACAATGGTTTTGGGTCATGTGAGAAAGAAAATGTGAGGAAAAACCAGAAGTGGAGGGAGAGGAAGAAGGAACCCAGAATACGAATACCCGACCACTCTGTACTCGCAGTAGGTGAGCCGGTCCTTAGACGAATCCTACCACTCACCCCTTCCAAATCGTTGGATTGACGAGAAGCACTCCGCCCACATTAACAACATCACCAAAGACAATAACATCAGATGATGAAATTGAAACCATTATCAGCATACCTATTATCTTAGGCTTAGGAACAACGCCCCCAGTCCACCCTGGCGGAGGCTGCTGAACAGTTAACAACAATTCATGGGTTTCAGGCATTTCCTCAGCTGCAGTAAGAAGAAATGTACGGAAGAGGACATCGCCCGCAAAGTTTTCAGTCTGCCATCCTGACAGCCCTTTTAAGGGTTATTACTAACATTTATCTAGAGATTCCAATTTGGCTTGGAAACACGTACTACATAGAACCTAATTTGATCCCGTTGTCACCATTCAAACATCTACTTACTTTCTAATATTGACGTGCAAATTAAGAAATCTCTTAGACTCGTACATTTTAGACTATTTTAGATCATAATATGCAAACGAGGTACACTAAATTCAAAATTTGTGTAGGAAAAATTTTAACTAAAGATAAGCCTGACTCTAATTACAATTGTGGCTGTCACAGAATTAGCAACAGGGAATACGGTAAAATGAAACTTTTGCAGAATTTGAACTTATACGCCTATAGTGTTTCAGAAAGTGTTCTGGCTGATGTCTATGTCACCCGTCCGAGTCCCTCTCCTCCCTTCCCTAGCTCGCACTATTAAAGACGAGTGTGTGGGCCGAATGCCACTCGTCTAGTAATCAGATGCTCCGAAGAGCGTGTAAGCACGGAAACGGGGTGACGTCATAAGGGCTGTGTCCAATCACGCCTGACGTCTCTTAATGCAAACGGATACTGTATTATTATGAGTGTGTGTTGCTACGATGCCCACTCTTTAATTACACAAACGCTGAATTAAGAAGCAAACCTTGTATGCATTAACGCATGCGGGAGCTTGGATTGAATTTCCTCTCGTGCGATTAATTAAATCCCACCTTCTGAGAACTAACTCGTTACATATGCACAAGAGTGAGAAAGAGATATTAATTCAAGTAAGTAAGTCTGGCCACCAATCGTTGACTCATCAACAAGCAACATGACATTCAAGCCAGCAAGATTGAATGAAGCCTATGTACATTTACAACAGCAGAGAATACTGCCACAACAGGAATAGCAACTGCAGCAGCAGAGACAGTAGCAGGAAGTGGTTGTCGAATGTACAATCGAGACAGAGGAGTTCTCCTTCTCCTTTCGAAGGAGCAGACCTTATCCTTTGGTGCAGCCGACTGTATGATGATGGCGTCCTCCCAGAAGATAAAGAGACCAGGACGAATCGCCAAACAAAATGGTCTGCCCTTTTCAGGGCCACCCAGATCTCTAGAAAGTAGAGATACTAATCATTTTGCCAAACAAAATGTGTTTGTATCTTTTGTGTTTGTCTGTGTATGTGTTTGTTTTTCCCAACCAAAAGAAATTTCTGCTATTAAATGTTTGTCTGTATGCATGGGTATAGAAATGTGTAAATAAATTATTCCTACTGCGTGATAGTTTGTGCTTTGTAGATTCGGTGCATGTATGTGATTATCTTTGTCTTTGAGGATAAAACCTCATATCATTTATCAGAATATATGATTGTATGGAGTATATAGTGTTTGTATGTAATAAAATAGTTTCTTTTAGGTCAGCGCGATATATCTTTTAGATGGCTTGGTCTTCTATGTGGTGTGAATTGTATTTTGTGTGAGGGTTGTTTTTCTTCACGCCCGTGCTTCAGATATATAAAGCGTAGCGTTTGAAAGTCTGGCTATCCATCGTTGACCAGACAAGAAGTATGGAGAAAGTTAGGTGAAGCTCTAGTACACCTAAACTATGTCAGGCGCCTCCTGGATCAAGTTGCCGATCCAGTCCTTCAATGGATGCAAAGGGCGGCCATGCACTTAAAATGGCAACCCAACTCGCCACCTCCACACAAGCAGAAGAGTTAGTGGATAATACAGAGAACTGGAGAAGCAAAATGCTGCCTCAGATACAATCAGTCTGTTCAGTGAAGATTATGATTAAGGTGTCAATCAAACAATCATGATTAAGGATCCCCCAGAAAGAGAACTGGGACCTGGAGCTACACCAACAGCAGCGACAGCAGCCGCTACCACTGCGACAGCAACTACAAAGCAGAATCCACATCTACAAGCACATCGTCGGCTTTTGAGGGAAACAACAAGATTCAGAGTCTCCCAAACGGAAGAATGAGACTCTGATGCAACACATGCATCCTCCACGTTTTCCATTTCGATTAACCCATGAGGTTTGTGGAGCTCGACTTTGGAGGTGCGGGCACTATCTGTGCTAGAGAATGCAATAATCCTTTACAGAGCCCACACATCTCTAGAAAAGATATACTAAACAGTTTGCTAAAAATTTGTGTGTGTGTGTGTGTGTGTGTGTGTGTGTGTGTGTGTGTGTGTGTGTGTGTGTGTGTGTGTGTTTGATGTATGTTTGTGTATATGTTTGTCTTTACCCCCTTCGTTTTCAAAACTAAAACGGATATTTTTTATAACGGCGGTAGTTCCCACAGCCTTATTTAGGGTAAGACGTATCCGAGAACACCACGTCGTTATCAACAGTAAAACAATTTCAAATAATTTCAACATAAAGAAAAGCAGTAGTCCCCCTAGGTTTTAGGGTAATTCGGATCTGAACACAAGAGGAGGTTATGACAAGAGGATTATCCTCTTGTCAAAATGAACCTATTATAATGAAATATCATATGTTGTGTTCGGAACCGCCTTTTTTAGATACTACTGTTTACATTCTAGTCCAATATTTAGTACCATTGCGGGATAACCTTTAAACAATAAATTTAATGCAATCAGGTAAACGTAATGACATTGCACGCATTTATGATTCCTTTATGTACTTTAGTTTATTATATTGCGGTTGTTTCTTTAACCCGTTATTTCAACTAATTATGTTTAACTGTAATATCTCTATATTTATTAACCATGCAACATTAAAGAAAGCTTAGTGCATTTGCATATTACCTTGAGCTCATAAAAGTGAAAACATCAGTTAAGATTATAATCTTTATTTGCAATCCTATCATTCAATTTATCGGAGCTTATTACATCAACTAGCTAACATCGAATCTGTATACGTAAAATACCTTATAAATGTAATAAATTTATTGGAATATCATTATTACATTTACTGTAGTTAATTACAATTACGGTGGTTTATTATGCTATGTATATTTAATTTATATTGTGTGCTTGACTTTTGTCGGTGACTGAGGGTAAAGATTTTACTTACCTGACTATTGTCGTGACAAATGTGTGTGCCTACTTGATTTTTCTCATGATGTTTACTAGAATTTAGATTCAAGCCCTGGCTTTGTTTACAAATTAGTAAAATGTTCCATCAGAAATCATTAGTTTTCCAGAAAGTACTATTGCGTCATAGGTCAGGTGACAGTCTTTGTATAAAGGAGACTAAGTAAACAATTATTAATTCCTGTTTTAGGTTTAGTCATTTACTGTTAAGTTTAGTTATAATTTGTGAGGAATTGTTTATTATAATTGTTCATTGGAATTACAGTGTTCGTTAACCTTTTGGACTAAACACTGCTATGGGATTATTGAGAACTCATTCAAAGACATTCTGTATTATATCATTGTGATACATCAATACATTCAAGACTCTTGGTATATCAAGACATTCAAGATTATTGGAATTCATTCGGAACATTCTTTACTTTTGGACTTGTGAAAGAACAGTATGATTATTTGGGATTTAATTCGCAATACTGTGTCTATTGAATTTTCATTTTCTATTCTAGGGAAATAAATTATTTATCGAATTTTATTAAACATGCTCGTTTTGCTTCTTTCATTTACATAATTAAAGACCATAAAGTCATAACAATTACATACATGTATTTTATTACACACCCAAAAGTTTAGTACAATTGAGGTAGTTTATTACGTTTATGGTGGTTTATTACAATTACTGTAGTTTATTAGATGTACAGGGTTTAGAATAAGGATCCAGAATTATAGGAGATAGGTATAAAATCTATTTCATACTACCCATTCATTTACAAGCAGAGGCTATCACAGTTACTAATTTAAGAGAGTTAGAATTGAACTGTTTTCTGATAGCTTCCAATTTTCTGAGTCATTCTACAACTGGTGATAAAAACTAAATATACAAGTTAAGCATTTGTCGGAAAATGCTGTTGGTCAGTAATTAGGTAGGCAGATATGAAGTAGGTAGGAAGACAGCTTGGTACTTGGGTACGGCAAATGCTTTAACATCATTTCTGCTCACAACATACACTAACATATTACAGACATATCACTGCCCTCATTGTTTTAATCTATGCAAAGTTTAAAAACTATATTTTAATGTCATACTTTAAGTTTTTGTTACGGAAATATCAAATGATGAAACTCTATTAAAACTTATTTAGAAATTACAAAATTCTTCACGATTTTTAACTTGAATGTAATTGATATGGGGTCTACTTTTAGAACTAAATTGGGCGATAATTTCAAACTAATTTATTTACGAAAATCACTGTCAAAGAATGAAAGGTTTGCGCTCGAAATAGGTATCGCCTTCAATGGCACTGACTGTGATAAAACCGTATCTGTGTAATGAACCTCATCTATCTACTGAATTTACAATGTAATTACTATGCATCGTTTCCAAGATGAAATGTGTGCTTCATGTATCGCAATACATATAATGTACTTATCTAGGACACGTCTTTCAGCGTTTTAGCAAGTGAATTTTGTTACCTGCATTGTGTACTGGAACATGCTGACTCACTATGTTTTGACACCATGTGATAAACAGATTCGGTATGAATTGTAACCTTGTATGATTATTTTGTGCATATTTTACGTGTTAGTCATAGCAGTGTAATGAAATTATCTTGTATGATGTATAATTCCACCAGGACATGGTCAATTTATTCCATAATTCCAAAGTTTTGCTGTGCGTTCGCTGGCAATACATACTAAACCGCCATTTGCCATTGGCCAGGGAGCCCTATGGAATTTGATAGGCTATTGGTCACATGACCTTTTTCTATAAATAGCACCACGTATATGTAATGTAGAGCTTCACTATTATCTTGTCCAGCGTTCGGAGCAGACGGAAGTAAAGCATTGGGTGACGTTTTACCCATTTCATCCATTCTATAATGTCTCAAGCTATGTTAGATAAACATAGTCAAGTTACAATGGTTATCCCTATGAAATTTGATATGTTTGCTTGAGATTACGGGGAATTTAGAATTTATTTATTATTCATGAGGTGACGTCTGCTACCGTATTGGTTTATATGATTTCACCTTCGGGTGAATTACCACCGCGATTAACCTTTGTAAGTGAAGGCGAGAGATCATTACAATCTATATGATCCTGGGAAACATACAAATTGTTCCATGAGGAACTGATATATAAGTATATTAACATTAAGTCGCTACTAAACCGTCACTCTTCACCTTCGTTAGAAGGCGAACTCACTTTGTACTTTCACCTTAGATACTCAGCACCTGAAGGTTAATACTTCACTTATTCACCGCCCTGACTTAAGCAGCTCTTTCTTGTAGTTCCATAACGTGAATTCTATGTGATATAAATCATTACAAATATATTCTTAAATCCACTCAGAGAGAGATGGAGAAAGTGCAATTATATTTGAAGCTCCATTGCACCTTCCCCCACGGGAGTCGATTACTTTTGTCTCCCGTGATTATCTGGTTTATGATAAGTCTCGTATTCAATCTTAAACATTTTTGTATGTGTAATTGCATGTTCATCTGTTCTTGTACTTAAGGTAATTTACAAATAACTACTTTCGATGTTTATTCTATACGGTCTCGTATTATTCTTTCTAATCAAAACTAGACAGGAGAACCCAAAAATATTGTAGCCCGAATACGGCGTTACATAGGGTCTTCTCTCTCTCTCTCTCTCTCTCTCTCTCTCTCTCTCATCACACAGGGATTTTCCTTTTCAAATCAAGAAATTCTCATCGCTTTCATGTATTTTCGGTGAAACAAAATGTTTAGGATTATCAATGAAGGCGCAGAATACCTCATCGCTGCTTCTGCATACATCTAAATGCATTAAAATGTATTCTATCTCTAAAAAATTGTGTGTGCATACTTATTGATACGGGAATGGTACGAGTACACCAGTAATTTTTAATTCTTCAAACCTTTCTATTTAGCCATGTTAAGTCGTGGAGAAAGTCATAAATTTTTTCCTGGTAATTAATGCCTGTTATAATAATAACCGGCGTTATTTTAGAGGCTGGACTGTAAATAAAGCAACGTGCAATGAATCATAGATTTCACTTCAGAACCAACAACAATGTCTCATTCAATCTGCACTGTTGCTAAAATAAACACAGACAAGCACACCATAATGCTCATATTCTAAAGAATATCAATTTCCTTTAAATCAATACCAAGAATGCCAAACCTATTTCATGCACCATCACCAAAATGAAAGAGGAAGAAAAAATCTAAAAATAGACTGGGATTGCATTCGTGGATAATGACCCAGAAGTAATAATTGTGACCTAAATCATTGCGTCGTGTTATGGCAGATACATTCTGGTCGTCGGTGTTATTATTAACCTTGACGACCCGATAGAACCGTTGTATGTTTATAACAGATAAACATAAAAAGCGCGTTGACGTAAAGTTTCCCGTGATAACCGATCCCGATTGATCACAAATGTCAAATCCATACCGGCATATCTGATGCAGAATATTCAAGGAAGTTATATATAAAAAAATTGATAAAAGCTATTTATTGATATAAAATATCCCACAGCGTTTGAGAATGATGTTCGCGAAGAATTAGCATTAGTATTGCTATAATAATAATTCTCTCACACACACACACACACACACACACACACACACACACGCACACACACACACACACATGTATATATTGTTATGACTGTGGTCTTACACTAAGGAAAGAGCGAAACTAGCAAAGTTTGTGAAATTCAAGAAATAATTTTTTGCCTAGAATACAAAGTGAAAATTTAAAAAAGAGTATTGTGAATTAAATCCCATAAAGTCCTAAAAGTTTTATTGCATGTTCAAAAATATAAAGTTCCAATTGAATTCCAGTGTTGTTCCAAATAATTCCAATTATGAATGTGTTGATGTGCCTGTAGTCTGGAATGTGCTAATGTGACAATGACCTGGAATGTGGTGCTGTGTTAATAGTCTTTCATGTATCACAAAAATATAATCCAAAATGTCCTTGACTTAACTCACAATAATTCAAAACTAATAATTTAGTCCAAGAAGTATTAATGGGCACTTTGCAATGCCAATGAAGAATTTAAATAAATAAATCCAAACAAACTAAAACCTGAGCACAACAATAAGACTAATTCCACTTCGGATGTTAAGGTTGGAATGAGTAATTTTTAAGTAATTAACACTGATATAAAAATCTGAGACAATAATAGAGCCAGGATATATGTCAATCTACTCCCTAAAACATTCAAAGTTATCAACAAGTTCAGGAATTTCCAAGTGAAAAATTAATATACTACATCCAGATAGAAGCAAACATGTTTACCTCCATTAATACTGACCTGAATATTTATAATCATAGAGAAATATTAGCCATGTATATGTTGTTTGCAAAATAAATGTCATGTACACCATTAAGTTGTATAAAGATATACATAACATATAATCATTAAGAAAAGCCAACAAACAATACCATTAAATATACATAACACCTCCCCTCATAAAGAAAGAGAAAGATTTACACAATAAAGCTTTCTTTATCACATTAGTCAAATATACATATAATTAAAATTAAATAAGATCATGTCTTATGAATGACATGAAATATACAAGAAACAATATAATACTTCTATACACGCGAAACTGCATCTGCAATTCGATTATCTTTTCCTATGATGTGCCTTTTTGTCTTCCTGCACCCAAAAACTCAACCTTAATAATCTCTGATTTTGTTTTTCATCCTGCTAATGAAAGTAATGGGTTTGTGTTCACTGAATACAATTATCGAAGAAGGAGCTTAACTAATATACACTTGCAAAGCCAATATCAAAGCCTTATCGATTGTGGAAAAATTTATCTGATGCTTGTTTCCTTTTTATAGAATAATAGCACACTGGATGATCTAGAGCACTTTTTTCTTCTTGAATCAATTATCCACCAACCTCAGCATCATTTGCATCGATATACATTGTATATGATTACCTGAAATTTGGAGCTGAAAGAAGTGGTGCACTCTTAAGTATGGTCTTTACTTGGCAAAGCCTCCTGACGTTTATCAACCCAATGAAACTTTCTTTTCTTACTGATTAAATTGGTCAGGGGTCCAGCAATTAACTGAAAATTGGGGCACAATTTTCGATAATATCCAGCCATTTCCAAAAATCGCATCAGCTGCTTTTTACTGATAGGCACATGGGATTCAGCGACAGCTAGACCTTAACTTCTACAGGATGAGCCTGACCATGTCCCACGATATTGTCCTAGTGATGTAACAAAAGCACTGCGAAACTCACTTTGGCTTAAATTAATTCTCAAATTTTCATCACTAAGTCTATCAAAGAATTTCCTAATCGTCTCTAGGTGATCTTTATAGGTGTCGTTGTAAATATAAGCATCACAATTATCTAGACCATATGTAATCATGTTCATCAAAAGTTGAAAAGTACAACGCGAACCTTTCATCCCAAACGGCATCACATTATATTGATAAAGTCCATCTAAAGTTACGAATGCCGAGATTTCTTTGCCCTTCTGCTGTCAGTGGAATTTGACAGAATCCTTTTAAAAGGTGTTTTGGTCACACTGTTCACATGTCTGTAGTCTGTGCATATGCGGATAGGATGATCTGGTTTCAGCACAATAATACACGGTGAAGTCCAGTCACTTTTACTTGGTACTATTAAATCATTCTTCAGTAAATAGTGAATTTCTTTTTTTTTTCAAACATTCCTGTACAGATGCTGTTTTACAGGTGTAGAATCTACAATTTCAACGTCATTTTATATTTTATTTGTTCTTGCTGGAACATCTGGAAACAAGTTCTCAATTCAAATAATAGTTGTTTTAGTTCATTCTTTTTTCTTCTGGATATACATGTGAAAGTTTCTGGTCCAGATTATTCAATATCTCTGAATTCATCAAAGTCACTACAGTCCGATTTCATTCCATCACTTAAATCCTCACAGTGTGGGACAGGTACAATTAAACTGACTTCCATGATTAATATGACTATATCTATCAACATACTCCTTTAACATAATTATATGGCAAAGTTGTTTTTGTTTTCGCCTCCCAGGAGTGTTAATTGTATTTTTAGTCAGTTACTTACTTTTCAACTGAACAACGACCACAACACTTAGACTGAAAAGGATTTTGAGGTATGGGCGAGAAAGTCAAAACTCTATCGCCAGGTTGAAAACTCCTTTCCATTGTCTTTTTATCATAACTTAATTTCATTTTTGACTGAATAGAGTGAGTAATAGTTCTTTCTGCTTCACAAACCTTTGACAACTTATATTTAAAAGCAGAAATGTAGTCAGGAAGATTATTTTCTGAATCTTCAATTGAAAGAAGTTTATCTTAACTTCAATGGTCCACGGACTTTATTTCCAAGAAACGAGTTCAAAGGGACTAAAACTTGATGATTCTTGAACTGATTACCCTAACAACAAACACCAATAAATGGACACAGTCTCAATCTTTTCAGGTATCAAAACAATATGACCGAATCATATTGTTCAAGGTTTGATGAAATCTTTCTAAAGCTACTTGACTTTCACGGTGATAGACAGAAGAATTAAATTGTTGGATGCCTAATTCATACATAACTTATTCAGATTCGACAGATTTTGGAAGGCCAAATTTGTGTACAAAAACAAACCTTATCAAAGCTTTACTATTGTTATAGTTTTAATTTTCATCAAGGGAATTGCTTCATAAAATCTTCTAGATGCACACATTATGGTCAACAAGTATACGTTACCTGATTTGGTCTTAGGTAAGGGACAGACACAGGCTACTGTTATTCGCAAAATGGTTTCGTCTAATGCAGGAATAGGTTGCAGATGACCCTTAGTTATCTTCTGATTGGGTTTTCGTACTATTCGACAAGTGTAGAAGTACGAAACTACGGGTTTTGCCCCACTGGCCCACTTTGCGGCGTTTCTACACGTCCTCGCCTCTATCCACCAGAACCATTTAACCCCCATATGAGCGTTGTCTGTAGTTCATTTTGAATTTTGATCGTACACACAGGCAAGCAAACAGGTGACGCGAGTGATTGAGTCATGGTGGGAAAACTGGTCCGGATGAAATGGCCGGCAAAGTGAGGCAAACACTGGCCCTTATTACTACTATACAGTGCTACTCTAGTCTGCAGGGACTGTAGAAACCGAGACAAAAAATAAATAAATAATCCTGCACATAGCGCTCTCTCTCTCTCTCTCTCTCTCTCTCTCTCTCTCTCTCTCTCTCTCTCTCTCTCGAGAGAGAGAGAGAGAGAGAGAGAGAGAGAGAGAGAGAGAGAGAGAGAGAGAGAGAGAGAGAGAGAGAGAGAGAGAGAGAGAGAGAGAGAGAATGATGATGATGTACTCAGGCAAGTCCATAATAATGATCAATATACACACTGCGAGCTAATGTGCTTCTGATCGATCACCCGTTTTCTGCATGAAGATTTTTTATTTGATTATTTCTGTTTTGTAGATCTGCGTTAATTCTAATTTGTGCTCGGAGTCGTCTGTGAGTTTCCATTTCCTCCAGCTCAATCTCAAACTTGGCCGTACTGATTATTTTATCCTCGATTGCAACCGAGTATAATTTACTGATCGTATTGTGACTGCTCTGTGTGGCCTCAAGCAATTCGGAATCAACACTTCCTTGGGAATGTCGTCGCATCGAAAATAAGTTGTTCGCACCTACTGGTTACAATAGATATAGCTCCGACAACAATTCCGATTGGTGCACCTACCATGGTTGATGTTGTCGTGATCACAGTTACACCAAGACCAACAGTTGCTGCCGCAGCAACTAGCATCTACGTCTAAACAAGAGAGTTTGTATTTTACGATCAGCGCGGTTCTCTTGGTAATTTCATCTCGTAGCTGTTGTTTCGATTCGATTATTGTTTCACGTCGGTAAAACTGAGTTTCTGTCATATTTCTCCTATCAAAAATATAATCGTGTATTTTAATTGCACGTCTCATCATCACGCGCAGGCGCAATACGCACACACACAATACGCTCACGCACTTCTAAACAGTTATTCCTTTCGGCTGCAGCTATATAATATTCAAAGCTCTGACTCATAAATATGTAAATCCCCGGCGATGGTGCGTTCTGGTGGCTTGGCATCCCTCTCATTCAAAAACACACCGAATATTCCAGACCCTTTAACATCTATGGTCTTTGCTCAATAACGGTTACCCGAACAAGTGCGTCCTTGTTGAATAACAGTCGAGATCTTTTTTTCTCAGCTGAGCCAAGGTTGGGTTAAAATATTCGATAGTGAACGTAAATGGGATGAACACATTGGTAAATGCCACTTCGTCATTGAAGAAAAAATCCCGGAGAGGTTTTGTATCTGGTGCTGAATTTAGCAATTGAGCGTTTTCACGCGCAGGTAACATGATTCCAAGCTGGCTTTGAGTCGCTTGTGGCACATCAGGGTGATTCCAAATGGCAATTTCTACTTGACCCATAACAAAATTATATGACAATTCTTACGAGGGTTTGGTGACACCACTTTGAAGCAGATATTCATTGACAAGTGGAACAAAATTGTTATTGATGCAAACATCTGCTGCCAGTTGGTCCAACACCACGTCGGTAAATTCCGCAATCACATCACTGTGGTCAGATTCCATTATTTATAAAGAATCATAAAATCTAATCTTAAACACAAACTCAAATGACGGTTAAGTACCGGTCAGGATAAACGTTCAAACTGAACTTTATCTCCGGCGACTAATGAGATTTTTTACTGCATATGTGAAAAACTGTGTCAAGATTTGTCGATACGTGATAAAGGTGACAAAAATCCAAGATGCCACTGATGATTCATCGACATTACCATTCTACCCCACCCACCTTTACATCCAATTATGATAAGCAAGTGTGATCCAGAATCGCGGACCTTGAAGATGTGACGTTTATGAAAGCCATTTTCATGAAGAGAACCTAAACTAAGTTGGCCATTTGCTAAGGTTAATAAGTCAGTGTTTTCCTCTCCTTCTTTGATTAATATTACCGTAATTGAGCTCCGTGAAGTTACTGTGTGTGGTGGTGCGGACACGCTAGCGATTAATTATATATTTTCCAGTATTAACATAGTCTTTGATAAATGCAGCCAACACGCCGCTGTCTCTGATTCCACCATTTTCAGTGACCTCAGCAAGGTTTTTTTGCGAGAGCGTCTTTCAACTTGAGAATAATATCTTGAATGTATACGTTTGACGTTTTCAGCTTACCAGCTTGATCTTCAAATATCACAAGCTCACCTGGATCAACGCCAACAACAACACGACAGGTAAACTCAGAAAAATCGGCTTTGGTGGCTAATCGGCGCAGATTCACATCAGCATCGTCTCGTCGAGCGAATAACGTCCCTATATTTTAATAGACATTGTTGTACAATATCACAGGTACTTTAATGTGAAATCGATAGGCGTTTGCGGGGTCAGTGTAGTGCACGCAACGGTTCAACGACAAGATGACCACATATGGGACCATCCAACTGTGTTTATAGTGATATAGTCGAATGAAACAACGGTTGTTGTCCATGCTTGGATAAATAATTAACCACTTCAACTGGTGGTGCAAGTCCATACAAGTCAAAACACAAACGATGTTGAGGTGTTACCACGTATGCGTCCCAGTGAATGGCAGCGCTTGTTGATGAATCCAGTTTGATGATGCCAGTTTCGCGTGTCCGTGGCACAATCGCTGCAAGTTCATCTCGCATAAAAACACCTCGAAAATGTTTGATCGATTTTGCCATAGCGAGTAAATCAAGATTGGTCAAAGGACGCTTGAGAAGCTCTTTTGCGACTGAGTAATCGAAGACCTTTGCCTGAGGGTATTCGACG
This sequence comes from Megalonaias nervosa, assembly GCA_016617855.1. Classification (NCBI taxonomy): domain Eukaryota; kingdom Metazoa; phylum Mollusca; class Bivalvia; order Unionida; family Unionidae; genus Megalonaias; species Megalonaias nervosa. The sequence continues at coordinate 39,093 of JAECUM010006149.1, forward strand.
ACTAGTGCCTGGCAATCGAAGGCTTCGTGCTTCTTTATACGGCCGCGAGAAAATATGCGTCCAACGACTGCTTTTTTCAAAGCCAATCATAATGCAGTTCCGATAGCCCCTAACGCTACAGCTTTTGCAACCTCTGGAGCAGCTGCTGCCAACAATGCTGAAATGACTGCAAGAAATGGAAATACTCCGCCGGTCTATTGCATTTGTGGCACCTCTGACTTGGTTAATTTTAATTTTACTGAGGTGTTTTTGTGTTTGGCCGCATTACGCCGAGTTAGCTGTGTTTGGGTCTACCACACGGGGACTTTTCATTATGACACCACAATTGGGTTTGATTGCGTGTTTGATTTTCCCAGCTGATTTTGAGTAAGTCCGACCTTTACTTCGTGATAGGACATTATTTTTCAAATATGGAACGGGTTTAATTATGAATTCTTAGAATTTTCAACAGGTGCATGTATCACCCTCATTCGACCATCAGCACCCTCCATCAACAGAGCCTTGTCAGAAAGTATCCCAGCATAGCATCTGTAATTAGCACTAACGGGAGCTGCACGTGCATGAAAATACAAGTCAACGATGTGTGTGTGTGTGTGTGTGTGTGTGTGTGTTGGATTTTAACGTAGCTTTAACAGTTTTTTTCTTCATATCGCTACGATATCTGCAGTGTGACAGTTTATAATGATGTCTAGCACTGGGTCACCATGCCGCAGACATGTAGCATGATGTCCCACCCAGTGACATTATCCTGACACCAGGCTGACCAGACCTAACAGTAACATCTTAATGCTGAGCGCCTAGCGAGGCAGCTGCTAGTAACATTTTTGTAAGTATTTGGTATGACTCGGCCGGGGTTCGAACCCGCGACCTCCCGCATCCAAGGTGGACGCTGTAACCTATAGGCCATCGGAGCGGTCACGATGGGCTGTCTAAAACAACTCTAGATGTTCCTGTCAGAATTAATAAATCTGGTAAAATGCACGAAAATCTTGTTGGGAGATCTGCGGACCCCTGTCAATGTTTTGATGCCGGTCCTTATACGACCACAGATTGTGGTATGGACGTGTAATATCAGGAGTGGCTTCTGCATAGTCAAGCCGAATTTCTTCTGAAAGTTCCTGATGACCGTTTAACGACAGGGAAACTTCAATCACTCCTAAGGCGTCAAATATTATTTTACCATGCTCCTGTCTGTTATTGACTATCTTTAATACAACTTAGCGTCCAAAGCCACTTCACACTGCCAAATTTGCAATCACGGAATCCGACAATCGTTGTTGAGCGACCACGTTAACCAATTTACTAACTGTAAGCGGCATTGATTCGTTCGATGGCAATGTGACTGGAACCTCGAAGCGTCGGAGTTGCCTGCGAACCTAGTTGTTTCAATCGATCCACAGCGGCACTTTTAACACTATCCACAACCGGTATGTTAACTTTGCTTAGCGAAGGGAGCAGCGCGTGAGGATAAGGCTGTGAGTGCTTTTGGTGCGCTCGTAAATAATCCACGAACAACGCACCAAACCCAGTTCCGTAATAGATCATGAACACAGGTTTTCTCGCGTTAGTAACAAGAATATATTTCACAAGTCCACGCGCGACTGTCGTTGTTGTTATTATTAAATAGCGGGTCGATCTCTAATGTACAGTCGTATCATCAATGTTCCACCGCGCAGATCCACCATGTGCTCGTCTTAATCCACAAGAGAAAAAACGAATATGGGTCAGCCGATTATCATGGCATAGAAGATACACAGGTGCTGCTGGCGAAATCGATATTAAGTTACCTTGTTCCACGGTTAGTCAAAACCAAAACAAAATATAACCCTGCACAACTATACCCCTAGTTTCGGACCTGATTTCATAACTACCACTGACAGCGTCACAGATTAAACTGACTAACGTCGTTGAAGTAATTCTAACAATATCAGGCGTAACATGATATCCCACACGCAAGAATTGTTTATCATCTGGAATATGGCCAGGCCAACCTGACACTGATCTTATGGACGACAGTGCAATGCCAACCGCATACGTTTGATTTTCTATGGCACTGATATAATTGAGTGTGAGTTCATGGCACGTATGGAAATCATAGCATCGTTGCCAGTCACCAGAGAAATAATTCGTCGAATTTCTTCATTGATCGATTCTATGTCGTACGCGCCCAAATAAAGTCCAATAGTATCCAGTTCGCGCCCGTGTCTGCTGAAAATACTAATGAATTGTTTTTGCGGGCAGGCCACCAAACGGTTGGAATCGAATATTAGGCTAATTGTAATACACTCGCAGCATTGCTAGTGCGATCTCAAATGTGCGCGAGCCCCCAGTGGTAACAAGTGCAGAAAAACTCACACTAAATTTTGGTTTCGTGAACGTGATAATAATCATCGAGGTCACGCTCTTGGCTGTTTATACATCCACCTGCTACATTAATGCATAGATTTCACGCAAAACACGAAGTGTTTCCCACGCAATGTGTCAATCGTGTCAGAACTCATTGTCGGTGTCTACATCATGAATATCTTCAACAAGTTCATGCATCAACGCACGATACATGTCTCTGTCCATAAGATGATTAGTGAGCAACCGCTGACAAATCGATGTGACTTCAATAATAACTTCAACCACGTTGTTGCTCACCCGATCGGATCACACAAGAATTTTCAATCGATCCGCAAGGTCGTTAGGATCGCATAGTCCACCTCCAAAGCCTTCTCCTTTCTTTGATGGAGGTGCTTCATCCTTTGTTACTGTAAGTGCTGTGCCTGTTTCTCTATCCAATCTGATTGTTTTTCCAATGCAGGTGCAGATTGCCCTTTTGGTGTTTTTGCATATCTTTTTCGTTTAATTTTCACATGTAGTGGCACACGTTTTGGTTGAAACGCGGATGCTTGATCCGAATATTCCTCAGTCTCAGTTTCAGAGACTGATTGAAATTCTTCTTATCCTTGCAGGATTTTCATAAAATGATTCATATCGTTCATTGCTTCCTGAGTTTCTCAAGCTTTTGTCATTATAATACTCTAACGGTTACACTATAGGCGTGTTTAAACTCCATAAATTCGCTGAATATCCACCTGGTCCTTGCCTTTTTACATTTTGAGATGGGTCTTTGATTATTAAATCTTTCCGGTTGTGAAGTAGGGTCAAACCTAAACGGACTCAAAGATCCATTAAAGGCCTTTTTCATTAATATTTTGTACTGGTGTTTCCAGCATTGACTGATACATGGGTGGTGGTGAAAAAAGTTATTCTTAGGGATTTCCAACCTTTTCCTTATCTTTGACTTCAATCACCATCTCTGGCAAGTGTGTAAATAACGTTTGCAGTTGCTCTTGTGGCTTTCTTGATATCCTCGGAGCGTTCGCTATTTTACGAACTGGACCCGGTACTTCTTCTGTTCCCGTGAGCGCTGCCATTTGTTCCGCTGTGGTCTTTGTGGCTTTTTGATATCCGCGGCATGTTCAGCAATTTCTTGCGTGAGTAATTCCAGCTCAAGTTTGCTCATGGGCAACAATGCATCCCAAACAATACTCGGCGATGAAAATTTAATGCACGGCATCGAGCATGTACACGTACAAGGCAGTATCACGAAACCTCAAATACATCAGCGAGTACCAACATATTTGTGATAGTCACCGAGGCTTTTGCATTCGAATGCAGACCAAACTTTCTTTGCATCAGCGGAAATATCTTCACGATGATTCGATCGGTGGCAAACGAGTTCAGCACATTTGTTCAGCCTTCATGCACTCGTATGGATACATACCTTTCCTGGTTATCAGGCCTGTGTTGGTTGGATAGCATTGACGAGTGATTATGAAGTTCTCCGTCGTCAGATTATTCACTAACGTCTCCAGGGACGAATTCATAAATTGTATCGAATCAATAAACTGCAATTGTTTCAGCCGAAACATCATGTATTTTTTCCATGATGTTGGGGATCACGTTTATTGGTGAGTCTGTTGTTGTGGCTACTGCTTGTATGATCAAGTGGCCATCATACCCACGCTGGTTATGAAGCGCCACATGGATTTTGGTTTTGTTGGGGTAATTCTCAGCTGCAGATTATACGCATTGTGTTCGTCACCTGTGTACGCGCCAGTGATGTGGCAGTGATCACGAACTTTGGAACCAGGACTTTTACTTTCATCGCCGGATGGGCATTGCTCTTTGTCAGTCGACTGGCTTTGCTCTTTGCCAATTAAAGCTTTTTCACAAATCCAGCAGTGAGTGGCTGCAGCAAACTCACGAGTGTTACCACCCGTCATAATAAAGCCTGCTTGGCGAATCGAGCTGCTGTCGAATCCATTTTGCTGTAACTTCGATCGATCGGAGGAATACCTCCACTGTGTCTGTAGCACCTCTAAGCACGACAAAGAACTGGCGGATCTGTTTTGCTATCACATACAACCACAGCATAACAAATTCCGCATCGAATTTGTTCTGCGATTTCCACTGTCTGGTTGATATCAGGCGCATGTGTATCTCTGATGGCAGCAACATTAAGGCAATCAAAATCCACGTAGATGATATACGGGACTTCCATCTTTTGCTGCACTTCAGCAAATTTGATAATTTTTTTACCAGGCTCGGGCATAATTGTGCGCTGTGGTTTTACACTAATACCGCCGCAGTAAAAGCCGTTACAGGCGACCAATTTGTGACTGTTAAATACATGCATGCAACGTCTGCGCGGATATTTCTTGTTGTGATGCTTGATGTGCCAGTTAAGGAGCCGACCATGATCTTTTATCCATATGTAGTGCGATACTGTACCTAAGATTTCATTTCACCTCGACCTGGCCACATATTTCGAGGGTCCATCCCGATTCTGCATTGATGTCTTTTCAATGTCTTTGTCAATTTCTTCGCTGATGACGTTTCTATCTTTGCGGTTCAATATCACGCGGGTGCCACTGTGAATCCACGGAGTAGCAGTTTTGAATCCATCTTTGTCACGTCTAAGCGGCATAACCTGATAAGCGCTGAGGACAATGTCTACTTTGACACCAGCGTAACCAAAGTTTTGTAACACCGCTACGATTTCAGCAATCAGATTTGTCAGCAGTTGTCGTACGACTTTGCCTGGTGAGTCGGTGGGCAGGATAATGGCCATGTGATTTTCCAATTCATCCCTACGTTTCTGATATTTTAATTCGGGCACATGTTCGTACGAGTCCGCTTTTGCAAGGATGTCGGCTTTTCTTGCGCAAGTGGGTATTCGGATATGGTCCTCACGCGTAAATTGTCTTAGTTTGCTTTACCGTTGTTTTGTTGGTTTTTGTTGTTGTTGCTGTTGCCGCAGTGGCATTGCGGTTGCAGATTCAGGGCAAAGATGGGTCGCAATAATTCAAGTACGTCTATTTTTCTCATACGACTTTGTATGCGTATGCCATGATACCGTGCGAGCTGCCTTGGCTTTGGCACTGTAGGCATGGTTATTCTAGCGGAGGGCGAAGCGGCTTGCTAATTGAGAAATATTGTCGATGATTTGTTTTATTTAGCAAGGATCGGAAACTGCGATCGCTTCAATCCTGGTAATTATTATATATATTTCTTTGGCTGTGGTATCTGCTTGTATTTTGCAGCCATAGGCCTTTGTAGTTTTTCTTTTCTCTCCGCAATTTATAGTACTCGCGAAGAGATCCACAAGGCTGGCAAAGTTAGTTATGTGATTGACTTCGATGGTGCATTTCAGGTGGTACAGTAATTGCAAGACTAGTCGGACAGCGAGCCTCGCAGAGTCCATTACGCGCCTTAATAGTAATTCAAAATTTAAGATCAGGCTTTTTCAGAAACAATGACGCCTTCTTTTTGGCGTTTGCTCGCTTAAATTAATCTGGACACGCGGAAAAGATGAATTTCAGCCCAAATAAGCTCAAATGACCTGTCACTGAGTACCGCACCAACTCGAATGCGACCAGACTTTGTGCGCTTTTCTGCAATTACATTTTCTTTCAGCGTTTGTAAATTTTCTCAATCGTTTTTGCTTTGTCGCTTTGAGCAACATCCTCATAAAAATGTTTCAGGTGCTTGCCTCTTTCCTCTTTTGTGTCGGTGTAATACTTTTTGTATATCCACTGAAGAGAAGTGAGTTTAGATGCCGTTCTTATACCTATGGCCTCGAAGCAGTGGGTGAGTTATCCTGTTTCTTTTGAGAGTGTACTCTTTCATACACAATATTCTGCAATTTCTTTTTAGTTTTGTTTGCCTCAAATATCTGCCCAAGTTTGTTCGTTCCATTTCCAAATTTACCAACTTATCAATGTGCTCTGGGCTTCTTTCGAACAATTTCTTACAACATTTTCTGCGCCTCTTTAAGGAGCCTGTATGACGCATTCAGATGACACAACGATCTCAATTTGCCTGTCACATTCTTGAGATTCCATTCGCTTGAAAAATATACGCCGCCCTTTGTAACTTCCATAAACTCTTTTAAAATACTCTGCGAATCAATAATTCCATCACCGCTTACTTGTATATAAACAGCCACTGATAATATCTTTAATATAAGAGTATTCGCTGCTCAACTATAACTTCCTCTCTCCACTAGCAAAAAATGATCAATACACATTATACCTTAGAGACTATATAATACACTTCAAAAAATCATTACACAACAGAGCTGCTAGAGTAGGCTTTGGCAACGTGCGTATATTGATCGCTAACATAAAACTTACCTGTCTCTCTGCAGAGATTTTTCCTATTTACAATCGCTACTGACTTGTAGAGTGGTACAGAAGTGATGCTTGACCTTATTCGATACCCTATGGGGACACGGACAGCTGTACGAGATTCTAACCCCCATAACTTGCACACTCGCATCACTAAGGTGTTTAACAAAAAAATTTCTGTGGGTTGTGTGGGGGATAACTTGTCATGGTGGTTAGAGGCGAGAACGGATGTCCAGAAACTCATAGGGTATCGAATGAGGCAAAACACCTACTTTTGTTCTACTGCAGAAAATATTCCAAAACTGCGTAAGGCAAAAACGGGATAGTAAATCCATTTTCCATAGGGACTGACAATTAAGTGGAAACACATGTGAGTGGACATAACACCCCAGAAGAACAAAGTAGAGTGAAATCATTGACAATTTTGTGACTATTTCAGTGATGGATTCATTTTTGCCTTGTTTTCCTCCTGGATGCATAATTAAGTCTGCATGATCATTATTTGAACTTTAATTGGAAAGATAAAGAATAATGATACGTCTCAAAACATGATTAAAATTAAATTAATGCAGTACTGTTATTGGTTGTTTAAAATTCTCTCTCTCTCTCTCTCTCTCTCTCTCTCTCTCTCTCTCTCTCTCTCTCTCTCTCTCTCAAATCTAGCTATTTCGAAACATTTTCTACCTGACCATTTTTGGGGCACGTTCAATTTTCCCAAGGGCAAGTTCAATTTTCCAGTCATATTTATAGCCACTTGCTATCCATCCAAGCTGATCCAGATCTTTTAGTCAGATTGTATCTGCACCCAACAGCCGAACCGGATCTGATTCCCGACCGCAACGATTTGACTTTCCATTTTCATCCACTGTGTATCATTGTAAGGGTATGTGACACTACCAGCACCAAATAAATCAAAACGAGGTGGGTGTTTTGTGGAATCAACCATGTGGATAATGTGAACAAAATTAGTGTGAACATAAAATGAAACATACCTTATCATAGATGTAAAAATCCGCAGGGGAGTTTTGACATCACTGTTGCCGTCATATTAATGTTTTACATTTCCCTCCAATTTATTGTATAAATATTGATTATCATTAAGACAGGAGACATGAATATGTTTTATTTTAAAAGATTTTAAGCGGTCAGATATGGTAATGCTAGAAACAAATTCTACATAGTTCACACATCTGATACTGATAAAGATTCTGACCTATAGGGCTTGGGTCTTTTTTTTTTTTTGTCATCACTGTAAAAGCAAGAATTTACTCTGTTAATGAACCCTGATTTTGTTTCCATTCTGTAGTTTTGATAAACTACTGCCCTGCTGTAAAACTACCAATCTGTTCTGTATAAAGGGCAATCGTCTCGAGCCCTAGCTTGGATGAACAATAAAAATTGGCTGGGAATCTACTTTGTGTTGGATGTTTTTGTTTACAACTTTTGTTCCCTGTAGCAATCACATAATATAAGATATGATTCCATATAAAAGAAAAAGAAATCATAGCTATAAAAAATATTGCGCAGTCTCTAAATGTTTTGTCAGATTAAAAATATATAGTGTAAAAAATTCATACCCTCGGATCTTACCGCAGCTTACAATAATCAGATTATCACACTGATATATCACTACGTTTAAAAGAAAACAAAACAAGAAAAAGAAAAAGAAAAAAACACAGCAAAAACAAAAGAGCAAATTAAATCCGAGTTACCATTTGCATAGGCTTGTCACAAATGGACTGTCCAAGCAACGTTCCATGAATTAATTTTGTTGCTAGGTATGTGGCGCCTAAATTGTACCTACGAACAAAATTGATATATACAACTCCTGAATACAGTACTAATAACAATCGTTGCGTATCAGTTTCCAATAGGACATCATAACGGTGTTTGTAAAAGAAAGTATATTCCAGATAAAAAAAATACAACCTAAAAAAATCCATCTTAAATATATTTTTGTTGAAAGCAAGCGTTGCGATTCTATGCTTATCAAAATTTAAATGGAATCATCTGCCTGTTCATCATTGTTTATAGTAAAAGAAATATATTTGACTACTCTCAAAGCGAAATATTACATAAAATAGAATGGTTATGAATCTCACTCTTAAATTAAATAAGAGAAAGAGGTGAGACCAACAATTTAAGTAAACTCAACAAATAATTTATTTGTCTAAATTAGTGAAAAATTTATGCGACGTTTGGTACAGTGCTGTGAATTAAATCCTAAATAATCGTAAATGTTCTATCACAAGTCAAAAACTATAGAATGTTTCGAATTAAATCCAATAGTCGTGAATATCCTGATGTACCACAATGTGCTATCCAGAGTGTCTTTGAATGAGTTCACAATAATTCAAAATAATTTGTTAATCCAAAGTCAATGAATAATTTAAATAAATAATTCCTCACCAAACACAGCACAACTACAAAGGATTTCTACAGACTGATTTTAAAACAGGAATGAATTATTTTTTATCAAGTCCCTATTTATATTCATTTTCACGTCACCTAGAAAGTGGCAATTCCAGTCAAAAATTCCAATCAAATTGTAAACAAGTCTGTTTCTAGAATACTCTAAATTCAAAACTATGTCAGCTTATTATTTACAACTTATAATTATGGACAAAATTTGCTATGTAAACATATTTACTAATGACCATTATCTTAACATACAAGCTACCATCATTGACAAAAGCTAAGTACACAATATAAATATACATAATACAATGTGGTACCACTGAAGGGCGCATACTATACACGTGAGGGATGGATCACTTTGTCTTTTTGCACGTAATATTCAGGTGATAAATGTTACGTTTCTCATCTTTAACTGTGCTGCAAAATGTTGTAATTTTTGTCAAATGCTGGCAATGATTTTACATTTTGTCTATACAGGGTTCTAATATCACAACTGGCATTAGGTTTAGGTGTGATATTGGTTTTTGTTAAGGTAAGAATGTCTCTCTGATCTTTATTTTTCTGCAAGTTACAATCGTCTGCACGATTTAATTTCTTACAATTCGATAGTGGCCCAGTTTTTTAAAGTATTCAGGACAACGTATATGATTTGTAAGGATGAAGGCTGAGAGGCTTTGGCTTTCCACCAGACTCACTATTCATAAGCAGATCTATGATGCCGCTAAGAAGAATGCCACAAACATAGTCCATGCAGCTAAATCAGCCCACTACAGTACTAAAATCATGGAAAGTTCCAGCTGCAAAGAGCTATTTGAGATTACTAACAAGCTGATGTCAAGGAACAAATGTACACCACTTCCAGCTACCTTCTCTCTAGTCGACCTTCCGGACCTGTTTGCAAATTTCTTCCGTGACAAAGTACAAACCATCAGAGATAAACTTGACAATACAATTTCAGTTGACTCGTCGTCACCATACAGTTGCGATACAGAATTTCAGCGGCAACCGTTAGCAGCATTTGAACCTGTCTTTATGGATTTAGTACGTACAATCGTGATGAAGAGTGCACCAAAGTCATGTGAACTGGATCCGATCCCGATGTCACTGCTGCTAGAGTGCTTGGATCCAATACTGCCTTCACTAACTGATGTTATTAATACCTCTCTCTCAACTGGCGAATTCCCATCATTTTACAAAACTGCCATTGTAAAGCCTCTGCTGAAGAAACCAACACTCGACCATAATGATTTAAAGAACTACCGCCCAGTTTCTAATCTCCATTCATGTCAAAAATCTTAGAAATAGTTGTTCTATCCCAACTTGTATCTCATCTGAATTCAAACAGTCTTTTTAGCAATGTACAGTCTGCATATCGCCCTTGCCACGGTACTGAAACTACTCTTCTGAAAGTAGTCAATGAACTTCTCTCTGCTTTGGATGGCGGAAAGATTACAGTCCTCACTCTCCTTGACTTGTCTGCAGCATTTGACACTATAGACCATGATATATTACTTCACCGTCTCCAGCATGTATTTGGCATTCATGATACGGCCTTACTATGGTTCAAGTCCTGCTTGGTCAACAGGACACAAATTGTGTCCGCAAATGGAAAACACTCCAGCCCAGTTGAACTATGCTGTGGTGTTCCACAGGGGTCTGTTCTTGGACCTGTTCTCTTCATTCTATACACTCAGCCACTCTCAAGTGTCATAGATCATCATCCAGTGTCTCACCAATTGTATGCCGATGACACCCAAATATACAAATCTAGCCATCCAGTTGAAGCTACCATCCAAGGCGTAGAGAGGTGCATTTCCAATGTGAGATCATGGATGACATGTA
>JAECUM010006151.1:0-60378 GCA_016617855.1 Megalonaias nervosa
CTATAACACTATTCCCTCCCCAATCGGTACATAGGCAGCTAATCTATTAACCACCTTCAAGAGGTGTATAGTTTTTGTGCTCCTTGAGGGGGTCAACAATCAAATATACAAACAAGAGGTCCAACTGGGCACAAGATCGCTCATCCAATGATATCTGCTTAATAGTTAAATGCAAGAACATATGTCCGATAAATCTGAGTCACTAAGACGCTGTCTTAGAAATTTCATCCAATGCCGTTCATTCCATATGCCATGGCAACAACTGTTTCAAAGTACCCGTATATTTGTATCTTCCGCCACATTTAATGGTACATCAAGATCTTAAATGAATGTTAAAAGGTCGTTATGACAGGAACCATTCTGGTGAGCAAGTCGAAAACAAATGATTGCCATGGAGACCACGCCGTTGCTTGTAGGGCCATGTCTGACAAAATTCAGGCAGAGAATGTTCTAAGAATCTTATCAAAGTTTGATGAAAATTGATTTTCCGCCTAAATGGTATGAAAACCGCAGCGTTGCTATGAGAGCCATCCAGGACAGAATTACCAGCATGCCCTGAGAAACATTCATATTGGTCAGATCAGCACGCTCGTTTTTTAATTTGGAAACCCATTTGATGCTTAGCTTACGATATAGCCCCCCCCCCCTTTGGTAACCACCTAGCTTGAACACAATCGCTTTGGTATATTCTAGACCGGTGCCTACTTGATTTTGTAGGACACCCATTCAAAATACACACATCACGGCTTCGCGGTAATAACGTCTTACATAAAGCAAGTGTGCCACAAGTTAGCTAATAATGTCAAATCGATAAGCAATTAGACTGTCAACTAAAAAATATTAATGGAAATTGTCAGCTAATATAACGACCTTGTCACAGTTTCACAAAATATCTCAAATTTCCTTTCTCAAGGCAATATATTTCAATGTCTCTCATTAGTCGATTTGAAATGGTGATTTTTAAAATCAACATTAAACAAGCATAACGAAATCAAATAGTCTACTGAAAATAGTAATGTTATTCAACTGATTTAAAGTCAAGGATTTCTTCCAATTTAAGAAATTTATAAACTCTTTTCTGCAAGAATAAAAATATGCAAGCTGTAAATTTACAAGGTTAATTAACATTCATCCGTTTTACTATCTCTTCATCTGAGAATTCTCCCAATATGTCCCTAGTAAAATAAGTAAAACCTCAATCTGAAGATAAATTTTGAGAAATTTGTTGATACAAAGACTTGATCGATAAATACTAACGTGTCGGCAATATGTATTAGCTGTGTCATAGATTCCTGTCACTGTCATCACGAAAAAGAAATACCTGTACAGGTACAGAGGAGTGAGTTAAATTCAAAAACCCTGACGATCTTATGACGGATATTACTGTTAACAATGATATATACCAGTAAGTTTGACATTTGTAAGTCATGACCGATTATGATAGTAAATCTGCATATTACTATTTTGTTTTCATGATACAAACTGGATGGAAGGAGTGACCTGTGGACTCATATGCAGTCAAGGATAAAAATAATACGAGTACTACTAAGTCACCCCCTACGCTGGACTGACTCTAATAATATACTTTAATGTGTTAGTCATTTCTATTGCTGGTACATCTTTATGAGTCATGCAAGAAAACCTACTTTCTTTTTTAAGTGTTACCTGTTCCTTTTCGAATATGAAAAAAATAAGGCAACAGAAGGGTAGGATGAAACAGGTCTTTGTAATGAAATGCTGTATATCTTTTGCCTAATATTTTGAAATAATGCACTAGCAAGGGCATATACATCGTTCAAGCCGACCTAGATAGGGGTGGGGTATCTCCATAGTATACAGGAAAGGGATTTGAAAACCTATGAACCCCAATAGGGGCCAACTCATTACTACAGTAAATTAAAATTCGTATGGCCCTTCACACACTGCTGCTCTGTAAATTCCCGCATGGCTGCACATTATTAATCATTTGGTCAACATACCTATATCAAAGTAGATGACAAAAACGTCTGCAGATTTGTACCAATAAGCTTTAATTCAAATGTCTTTTTCGAAGTTATAAACCGAATTTCCTAATTAAGGAGCGATTAATGTATTGAAAATCAGAGATAAGGACCAAAACACATATCCAGAATTTATTGAAAAAACAAACAAACGGAGAAACAAACAAACAAGGAACTGTTAATGTACCATCATACTCAGAAAATACACCGACTGGGCCAGCTACCAGTATATTGAAGGCAATCCCAAGTAGTAATAGGGGACGATTTGGCCCTCATCATGCCAAAGAAGAAAAATCAGCCTGGGATGATTTGGCCCCAAAAGTTATAGGCCCAAATGGTACACCCTGGGACGATATGGCCCCAAGGTTAAATATAGCGAAAATAGGAATGGAACAGGTGGGATGACGTCATGGTACTGGACACTTGCAACAATGTGGCAAGTGGCTGACCTGAATACGCGCAGCTACCACTCTAGGTAGGGACAAATACAATAGAGAGACAGAGATATAGATAACACATAAATAACACATATATAGGCAAATATTTGAATAAATATCTTTTCGAGGCATATGAAAGTGGCCCTGAAAAGGGCCTTTGTGTTCTTCTTCTATTGTCTCCACTTCTTCCACCACGTTCTCACTTTTTCAATGATTCCTTTCTTCTTCTTCTTTTCTTCGTCTGGAATCCAGTCAGGATGTCCCATAGCTCTAAAAATTTTTCCCGTACCTTCATCCAGTTCATGTTCAGTCTCTCACACTCTTCTTTTCTCTTTATGTTTTCTTTGTCCTTTCTTTCCTTTGTCCAGGTCTCTTTAATCTTCTTCACTTCTTCTTCCATCACGTTTATCATCTTGTCTTCGGCTTTCTTTAACTGGTCTAAGCCCCACTTGACAAAAGACCACTCTGTCCAATTAAATGTATCTTGCAAGAAGCTCCTCACTTTGATGACAAGATCAAGGGCTTCCTTCCCACTCTTACATACTTAGGCCTTATGAATCCTCTTAATTTTTCCATCTCCTCTTCTATCATTCCGGCCACCTGATCCCTGGCTACTTTGAGGCTATTGACTTGACTGGTCACAAAGTCTTTCGAGACTGGATAGCTCCATTCTTTTTCAAGCCTTTCCACCACGTAGGCTGCATCCATCATCCAGAAATAACTATGCCTTAATTCATTAAACAAATTCATTTTTTCTTTAAGATGTTGACTAGTCAACGCGGGTAGCCAGACTAACGAGCGCTCTGCTTTATATCCGTGGAGTACGGACGTGAAGGAAAACATCCCTTACACTCATTTCACATATTATATACTATCCACACACCATATTTACTATCCACACAAACGGGAAGAGAAGAAAAAACACACCATATTTACTATCCACACAAACGAACGAGAAAACACACCATATTTACTATCCACACAAACAGGGAAGAGAAGAAAAAACACACCATACCTACTATCCACACAAACGGACGAGATTGCATAAAACATACACACTATACTATCCACACAAACGAACGAGATTGCATAAAACATACACACTATACTATCCACACAGACGGGAAGAGAAGAAAAAACACACCATACTTACTATCCACACAAACGTACGCGAACGCAAACACACACACACATCAGTAAAGAAGTTAGTGTTTATAGTCACACTACTTCACATTCACACAAATTGGCAACTTGAATAGTCTCTTTCCTAGAGATCTGGTTAACCCTGAGAAGGTTTTCATTATTACACGTCGTATCGGATACTTGGCGGTCGTTCTGCTCAATGTGTGACTGATGTCGTTTCCAGCTTTTGGTAACACTTGTACGCGTCGCACGTAAAGTCTGGCTTCTTGAATGATGGTTTTGCACTCGTTGGCATGAGCCATCAAATGGAAAGCGACACTGCTGCGATTTAGTCTCAGACGAATATCCACTTCTTTGAGCAAATTCTTGTCTTGCAAACACATGTCCAAATGCAAGCGATCCATCAGTTCTAAACTGCGACCTTGCAGGATTTTCTTTCGACGGTCGTTAAAACCCACATTGTGAGGATTGTCATCGGCTGTCAGGGCTGTGTCGTTAAACGTGTCCTCACCTGCTATGTCAGGTTTCCATACCACGCAAGCATCCAGATGAGTGTTATTGGCCTCTTTTCCGTACATCAAGAGATTTTCCAGGTATACTCGGTAAGGGTAAGTATCCATGCCACTGCTAACCAGTTTGTTATTCAAGTACAAATAAACTTCGCTGAACAAGGAATGCATGAAATTGTTGACGGGAGCTACTCTAGCATCGTCTCCCGGATTGGTGTTGTCGGTTTTGATCACTTTGAGTTTCAGATACAAGTAACTGCTATTCACATCGATGTAATCTTCGGGTTTTCCTTTGATTTCAAACTCGATGGGAGCTGAATCCGTCAAAGAGGAGACGGGATGAAATTCGAACCATTGAGATTCATGCATCGTGATCATGGTGGGTGGCATGGCAAACAGATCAAGTTCCGACTTGGAACAAGCGGAAGACTCTCGGTGCATCATTTTCTTTTTTTTTAATAATCAAAAACGTCTAACTCTCTGACGGTTTTTCTTTTCTTAGTCTTTCTAGCTCTAGGGGTGTGAAGTCTTCTGAAGGGGTGTTTTCGTCGTCTTTTTCTGTCTTGTCCTTGCTGTGGCATCAGGGAAGCAGGAATGCCTGACTCTGCATTGCCCAGGGCATTTATAGGAGTTTCTCGTCGGCCCAAAATTTCTTTGCCCGTTTGAAGCAAGACATATTTGCCTGCTCTCAAGAAAGCTTCTTTGGGATTTTGTTTGCCAATGATGATATTTTGGAGAAATTCTTTACCTTGCGTCAAAGCGGCAACTTTCAAGGCGTGCAATCCTCGTGTCACCGTCGGTTTCAAGACGGGAGCCACTTTACGAAAGGCTGATTTTAGCATATCTCCTAAACCATGTCCTCGATGTCGAGCGACTCCTTGGTACACAGGATACATGACTGACAAAAAGTTAGAGTAATCGTTTTCGAAAATGGAGTTTCACTGTGACTTTCCCTTTGGTGAATGGTATATTTTGTCCCAGATCTCCTTTTATAGTAATGCTGACCGTGTCGAAAGAAGACTTAATGACGGGCAAATAGTGAGGATGTACAAATTCGCGGTGAACGTGATAAGTGTTTCCACCTTCCTCGTCAGCGTTCGTGGCAGAATCCACTTTGAAAGGAATGACACGCAGTAACGGTACGGAGGTGTGTCCCACCACGTTTTACTCCGCCACATCGGAGTACACAAAAATCAAATTCAGTCCTTGGTTCATTTCTACAGGGAATCTAAAATATCTCGCAAAATCGGAGTTATTGGTCACTGCTGGTATTTCGTTTTTAATCTTGATCAACTTAGGGTCTCCACCCAAAATGTCATACAATTCAGGTCAAAATGTAATGGCCAATTCTTTGTCCTTTGAAAATTTCATCATTAGGCGACGAGCGATTTTGTGGTATTCGATCGTGACACTTTTTCTGGTTTTCTCCAAGACTTTGCCAAACACGTTATTGAACCTGTCAGCAATGGCCTTCACCAAATGTCGACCACTAAAATAATAGCCTGAGAGAATGTTCAACCGGTAAATGGTCCGTTTAGTTGTGGAGTCTTGTGATTTCATAGAGTCACCCACACCGCTGCGTTCATCCAAGTGTTGTTGTACATGCTCGTCATGAACTTCTACCATAAAAGTGTTTTGATTTTCAACAATGTTTTTGATTTGTGCAGGGTGAATTATTTCCACTAAAGCCACTTCCCAAAGGGCTTCGTGATCCAATTGGATGGCCTGAGGTAATTTGGCCGTGTAACAGCATAAAGTGTTATTGGGAAACACCTCCATGGAACTGTCACTGGGTAACGTTAAGTAAAATTGGTTGTTCATAATTCCAAAGTTCTAGTGTCCGAGGAGTCACTGGAAGTCAGAGGAGTGTCTAAAAGAGGATGGTTCGTTTGACTGTTGGAAGGGGGACTGACGCTGGACGCAAGACTCCCGTTGTTGTACCTGTTAGAGGAATATTTCAAGAGACGGATTGGGAAGAAGGTAACCGATGCAACTGCTGAGTAAATGGTCCACAATTGTTTGTCTCCTTCTTGCAAACTCAGATTGGCAATGGCAGCACCGATGACACAATACACCACAAAGATTTGGCAGAAAAAGACGATTTGCGTTTTAGGCACACGTTCTCCACACCACAACCACAAAGGTTCCTTTTGTAGATCTTGCAGAGAAGATCTGGGGGAAGGAGTGGTTACTGCAGTAGCTGAGGCTGTGTTGAAGGGCACGATGGTCACTTCTTTCAATAGTCGATGATTTGCGAAGCGTCGATCCAAGAGTCAAAACTGGTCATACGTTGTAACTCGGGTAAGTAAAACGTTCCTTTTAACACTTCCCTGTTCATGACTTCCAATTTATAGACGGGAGGATGACGGCCACGCACACGTTCGGTAACACGAAATAATTCGGTGGTCCAGTTGGGTAAGTAACCTTTGTCGAAAGTGCGTTTGGTTTTGCCAATGCGCACCCAATCCCCTGCTGCCAACACTCCACCTTTCTTGGGGACAGTCGCTGTCGGGGACATACCAAACAGACACTCGAAGACGGTCACTTCGTTCTCGGGAGTCACTTCTTGGGGGGCACGTCCGATGCTCCGATGGCAAGATTGGTTGTACGATTGGACGAGGTGTGGCAAGACATCGATGTACTTAAGAGTGCGTTGATGTTTAAAATATTTCCACATGCGTTCTTTCCAGGTGCGTTGAAAACGTTCCATGATGCTGGTTTTGGTTTCGGGATTCTCGGTTGTGAAAAAATGAATGTCACGTTTCTTCAATTCTTTTTGGAAAGCTTGGTTCAGAAATTCGGTGCCTTTGTCAGTTTGCCATCGAAGAGAGTGACGTCCGCTTTGTTTCAACACCAGCTTAAGGGCTCGCACTAACTGCTCGATTTGGATGTCAATGGTACGACCAAAGAAAATTTGGAAAAGACGTCGATGACACAAAACAAATATTTGTAACCACGATTGTAGGTGGCCAAGTGACAGACATCGGCTAAATCAGCTTGCCATTGATGATCGATGCCCTCCATTCGTGTGCGACTTCTGGAAAATGTTCGTTGAATGGGTTTGTGTAAGGTGTACGTGGCTTGTTCTTGTAACCAGTGTTGCGCTTGAGGTAAACGAACACTTTTCAGTCGAGTTTTTGGCAGCACGATACAATTTCTGAACTCCTCCGTAACCTGCAGGATGGGATGGATCGTAGTAAATGCAGGCTAACACCTTCTCCATCTTTTAATAAGTGATCCACTCTTCGTTGATGGTATTCTGAAGTGGTTTAGAAACGGCTTTAGGTATCCGATGTGCCACAGGAGTAGAAGTCGAAGGTAGTTTTGGTGGTAGTGGTGGTGGTGGTGTCTTTCTTTTTCACTTCTGTCGAAGGTGGAGTGGACATCATCTTTTTAACCCAAACTTTAAGTTCTTCTCGTTGGGGTGTAGGGGAAGGGGTCAACAAGGACGCTACAATCTTACTAGGAATGGGAGCTGCAGACGGTGTTTGAAAGACTTCTCTTGCCTCTTCTTCCTCAGGCAACCGTGGGGCTGCAGCTGTCTTGATCGCTGGGGTGGTAGTGGTGGTGAACTTTTCATCAGGGCCTTAAAATCTTTCAAAGTTGGCTGATCTGTTTCGTCTAAAGATTTCTGGTGAAAGAGTTGAAGTCGTTGCAACAATTGACCCTACCGTTGCGATTTTTCCGTTTCTGACAAATCGCTGCGATCCATCAATGATTGCAAATCGTATTGTAACTGGGACATCTCGGTCAAATGAGGATTGGGATCCATTGTTCTTGCCAACGATGGTATTCCATCCATCGTTTGTAAGGTACTAAAGCCAGTTTTCGTCCTTCCATTGGATTTCAAGGATCACGTCTGAGATCTTTGGCCCCACATTTCCCTTTTATCTTCTTGATGCTTTTTTATCTTTGACCTATCCTTTGTGAAGCAGCTCCCGCCATGAGTCCTGTAATCATGGGGACCAATGTGGCTTTCAACAAGTGTGCTAACAACAGGTGCACAAATCTTCCGCGTTGTACCAACATTTTTTTTCTTTTGACGAATGAGTATTTTCTTTTGGACCATTTGGCGAAGAACGTGTAGATGTTTGGCTAAGCATTCTTTCTGATGTGGAGACAAAGGTATCGTTCCTTTCAAGACATTCAGACAACATTTGAACACGGTATCGATGACGTCTTTGGAGGCAGTTTGAATCATTTGTTTTCGCATGGGTGGTGGGGCTTTGGACAGGGCGGACAACATGTTCCAATGTTTGGCTAAACGAGGAGGTAGTCCTTTCCTTTTCTTTCCTTGTTTAGCTAGAGAGTGGTGCGCACGTCTTTTAGGGGATATCTTTGTTTGTTGGTTCCGCGGCACACCAAAAAATACACTAACGTCGATGACTTGTCACACAGCGTTTAATCCTTTTTTTGGACTATCGCTTCGTCATAAATGTAACAATTTGTTTTCCAAAATCGCCAAAGAATCCTCCTCTTTATTGACTCCTCTTTTTCTTTGGATTAGTGTGTCTTTTCTGGGGGTGACGCCTTTGCTTGGCTAAGCGTTTGTTTTCGAATGACGAAATAGTCCTTTTCTTTTTCCTTTCTGGACAGGAGAACAACGATGAAGGGATATCTTTTGGTGCACAACATGCACTAAAGTCCGTGGCTTCACATGCGTCCTTTTATCTTATTTTTTTTTTGAGACCGTATTTAGCTAGATTGAGTATCTCATTTATCCACTCCCTGTCAAACATTCCTCCTTTTGGTGACTTCTCCTTTTCTTTGGACGAGTGTGTCTTTTCAGAGGGTGACGTCGATGTTTGGCTAAGTGTGTTTTTTGATGACGTGACTGTCCTTTTCTTTTTCCTTTTCCTTTTTGGACAGAAGAACGACGATGGTGACGGTGTGCACTTCTTAGAGGGGACATCTTTGGACGTTCAGGAGCACAACAACACTAAACCTATCGTTTGACTCAGGTCTTTTTTATACTGGAATTCGTCGCCACTGATTGTCGGCTCGTCGTATCATTTTCATGGCAGGCATCACGCATCGTGGAGGAGGTCGCAATGGACTAAATCGGGACAGTTCTTGCTTGGACAAATCCAGTAAACTCTTTAACATGGCCGATTTCTCTTCGACCTTGATTTTGGGGGCAGGTACTTTGTGAGCAGCGGTCACTGCCGCTAAAGAGGAAGAGGGTGTCACCGCTGGAGGAGACGTTTTTGGAGACACGGGTTTCCAATGTTTCATCAAATTAGGAAAGACGCGTGTCCACTCGGGTTTGGCAGGCATCACCAGCATCGGAGAAGTGGAAGATGTAGAGGCTACTGGAGACGCGGTCACCGTTGTTGTGGCAGGTCGTGGTTTGCGAATATATGGTTGCGTCCTGGCGGCAGTACCTCTCTTGCGGGTAGAAGCTGTTTTCTGTGGGCTTCTCTTTTTCTTTTTTTGTGTCTGTGACCTGGTCTTGACACCGTTACTCTTTTTCCTTTTCTTCTGGGTACGTTTGGGCGTGACTTTTTTCTTGCTGACGACTTTGGGAGCAATGGGATCCCATTTTATGAGGGAGCGAATGATGACACCTCCTAGAGAACAGCTACCTCCAGGTTTCAAAATGATTTGCTTTTTGGTTTGAGTTTCAATGCGACGATCGGCCAGTTGCGTCAAGGCTACTTTGTTTCTCTCAAAAAAAAAAAAAAACGTTTGGTTTGATGTGGAATCTGAATGATACCTTGCAGCAACTGAAGTGCTGTCACCGAAAACCATCGTAAGACTTCTTTGAGACTGGCTTCTAAGACACGAGCACGTATTTGTGGATTTTTTCGCGACTGATACCGTACAAGGCACGAATCAATTTAACGGGAAGATGAGACTGAAGGGACGTCATGTTGACGATGTGTGAGACAGACCCCAAGTGATCGAGGTTTCTATAGATTTTTGTTGTTGTTGTGGTTGTTGTTAAGTCGACGAAGGGGACGTGTACACGACAGGCCCTCCGTCTTGGCACCAGTGGTGAAACAGATGGGTACGAAATCGCAAATAATCGGGGGTAGTGGGTGTTAAATCCACAAGTAAATAAGCGTGTGGGGTTTGAGTGGCATCGTCGTACGCAAAAGTCAGCCAAAGCGTTCGTAACTGTTTGGCTAAGATTTGCACTTGCGATTTATCTCTAGGGCTTTTAAACAACACCACGTAATGAGCACTGAGACTGATGGTACGATGGGCTTTACTTTGTTGAAACAAATTTTGAGCGACGTAAATGAAACTAGCATGACGATGATGCCTTTTGCGCGTAAACCACAGTTTAATTTCATCTTCGTCTTCTCCTAGCATGTCGTCAAAAATAACCAAATGAGTTTGACTAGGGTCAGACACGATCCCGTCGTCTTCGCCAGAAATGCCTTCCACAAAGACGATGGAATCACCTGGACTTTCTCGCAGGAGACTGTACGCCGATTGCCACTCTTTGTAACACCACACGATTCGTTGAGGTGGACGATCGATCAAATGATGTTTATGTTCGATCAAACGTTTGACAAATTCGGTTTTGCCTGAACCGTTAGGTCCAGTAATGAGCATGTTAAAGGGATGGCGAAGATACAAGGCTTCCCAACTAGTCCGATCTACCTGTTCGTCGATGACTTTGACAGTGGAGGAAGAGGGAGCAGAAACAGTAGAGGTAGCCATAGTAGTAGTATAAGGAATGTTACTTTTGACACGAAGACAGACAAGACAAGAGCTTTTAGACTTTTTTCAGGACACGTTTATTGCCATCTTTAAAAGTGAACTACACGAAAGACAAAAATATATAAAAGCCAAATGGCTAAGTACATGAATAAAAGACACATCAAAACGATCATAGTGGAATATAAACAAGTCTCTGTACAACATTTGTGATGATCAAGAGGTGGAATCGTAGGGACAGTGTGTAATGTTCTGAGAGTCTCTACACTCCTTGGCACAGTCACACAAGTGTGTTCCCGGAATGGCCTTTTGGGGATGTCGATAACGGTCCTGTCCTGAAGAGAGTGGTTTTCCTCGGTCACGACTTCTTCTTCTTCTGGCACTGTCACGAACACTAGTTGAAAAGTTACTTTTTTCACTGAATGTTTTAATTTTTTAGGATGATAAATCTTGGGCATAGTGTGCCACTTCCTTTGTCCAAGCCTCGAAAGCCCAACTTTTCCAGTCACGTACATCTTTCCAGTGAGGGTGTAAGTCACAAGCTACACATACATCATCGTACACATCTTCAGTACCTAAAAGTTGACGAATCATTCTTTCCTGTAGAGGTTGTCGAGAAGTATCGAGATGAAAGCGCAAAGCTTTGAGCAGAATGAGTTTTTCGTGTACATTTAAAGTGACCGCTTTCATGCTTTTGGAGTGGTATGTACTGTTCGTAAAGAGTCCACAAGGAATCGGCCGGTAAACGAAATCCCAGAAAGCAAGTCACTAAGACACACACTACACGTCGACCCCAATTCAGTGGACACAGTTCTCGTAATAGGCGATGGTAATCCTCCACCGTTTGAATATTGTCATTGATTTCTTTCCATGGAATCTGTTGTATCACGATTGATAAAGGTCGTGGAATGTTAGTCCGTTTTTATACCCTCTTTGGTGTAAGGTAAAACGTGTACTTTTTTGAACAGCATCGATTTTATTTCAGTACCGCACCAAAAATGTTTAATCACTAACTCACACACCACACGTCGCACAGAAGTTTCCTCTTGAACTAGAAAGAATAGTTCTTGTAAAGCTTTGTTGTAATCCTCTAACTCGTCCGTTGGAATTCGGTGTATTAGGATCACCTTGTAAGTAGAATGAGGGGCATCCAAAACTTTATGAATTTCACGCGATTCATCAATGTCTGACCAATCGAACGCTTTGAAATGGATCAGTCCTCTTATACCATTCATGTACCAGTGATTCCATCATCGGTGACGTAACGGATGCAATTGTTCTTTGCGTTTCACTTGTATTTCGACACAATCGTGGTAAATGCGTTCTCTCAACTCCACAGGCAAACCACGAATGTTCTCTTGTAAAGTATCCATGATTATGTCACTCAAACACTTCTCATAGAGTGAAAGTAACGAATGTAGTGAATAATTTCTGGCCACTGCCATTCCAGGAAACGGTCAAGAATGTCAATAAAATCTTCAAATGTAAATGGTCTAAAGCGGAATATACAGGAGAACGCACACTGGATCCAGAGATCTGACTTGTGTTTTGATTTTTGTCAATTTCCTCTTGTGAATTTCTCGACATAAAAGTTCCTCAGTTACCCGTCGAGATTTTGCTCTGGCAAGTCCCAACCAAATGTCCTTGTAGATCTTCTCTTGGAATTTGTTTCGTAATGTTTGAAGATTATTTTTCCAATGGGGTTTAAATACTTGTCTAGGGGTTGTCCAACGTTTAACTCCTAGCCAAGCAGCTGGTTTCTTAAACGACATGGTATGCCCACTTCAATGACGAGGTCCCACTATAATTAGGTAGTGACAATCTGGAGACCATCGAGCATGTTCCAGGTAAGCGCAATCTTTCTTCTCCCACTCGTGAAGTGACACACCGCAACTGAAGCACTTGACTTTATCCCCTTCGTCCAAGTAGATAAATCCGTAAATCCGGCTCTAGCTAATTCTTCGGGGGTAGGTCGTCCTAGATATTTTGGCCATTTTCCTCGGATGGTTTGGTTCCGACTTTCAAAGTCGCAGTATTCAGGCAAACGCACAGGGAACGAATATTCGTCTTTCACAGGTTCATTTCGATGAGGGTACGGGGAAATATGTAGGAGTTTGCTCAGTTTGGGATGCCATCCGTAGGGTGGTAGCCGTCCATGATGACATCCACCATGAAAACAAGTAAAGTGAAAAGGTGTACGATGACGAGTGACGTCGCTTTCTCATCCGTCAGGTTTGACACGCACAACATCACTTTCCATGATAGGTATAGTCGTAGCAAAATTTCCATGATGTAGTACTGAATCGCTGAGGTCATAGCGTACGGCATCCCTGCCATCGTAAGGCATAGCAGCGTACTCGAGTTTCTCGTTGGACTTGAGTCTTACGCTCTATACTTGCTGTTTGAAAGGATTCATCTTTCCCGCTTGGCGTTGGTAGTTCCAATGAACTATCGGTCTTGGACGTTGTCCCTTTTTATATGCTGACCAATATCGGTGTGACCGTACGGTAAAGTGATGTGATTGGGAAGCCGTACTCGCTTCTGGTACACGATTTGATAAATTTTTTCCCAAGGGTCGGCTGACAATTTGGTGTGTGGGTAAACGTACAATCTTGTGCGGTTCGTGGGTGGTCACTTTAAAATTTTCATCGTCTCCAGACTGCAAGGCTTCTTTCAAGACGCCAAAGTTCACCAGTCGACTGGTGCGATAAATGAGAGTCAATCCTTTCACTTTACACTCCGTGTGCACTTCTCCTTGTGGGTCACGATATTCGTAGCCGTAATTTTTGGGACCACCACTTGCAAAACTTAGAATCTTGTCGTCGGGATGCTCGTCCGTCCAGGCACCTAAACGGTCACCTTCGATGTTAGGGTGTTGTTCACCCAGACAATCAATGTAGATGCAACTGTCCGTGTCAAAATACAGCACTCAATCTACTAACAGTTCTAAAGCTTCGTATAGTTTTAAGCGAGCATGGGCTGTCACGTAAGCCGCAATGATGACATTTCCAAATTCGTCGGCATCTACAAAGTCCAGTTCTTCTTCGTAATTGACTAAGATCAAGTCCTCACGAAGGACGTCCACGTGTTTCATGTATTTGGTTTTGTCGTGAATCATCTGGAAGTAGCGGGAAGGTTCTGTCAAATACTACGTCCTGTATAAACACGGTCGTTGTGCCATTTTGCCCCACAAGCAATTTAACATCACTTTGGCAAACGATCGCCTTCCTTCGTTTTTCTCGACGTGGTCAAAAGTGATGCCTGCGTCCTCCCAGTATTTCTCTTTGAATTTCTTTTGGTCTTCTGGAGTGCGGCACCAGGAAGGATATCCGCTGCCTTCTTGTTTCAGTTTTAAAAAAGCATTCACATAGTCTGCGAAAATGCGTTTTTGAGTCTCGTCGCCCTTGTGGTATTTTTCTGTCTTGGGAAAGTGGTAAATTTCGTACACTTCTAACAATTGGTATCCCAGGTCCAGAGCTTTAAAGAATTCCACGCTGACCCACGTTCCCGTTAAGGCGCGTTCTTCCTGGGTGTGCTGACAAGGTCAGTCTTGGATGCACGTTTCGGCACAAGTACGACACAATGGAAACATCAGTTTTCCTTGGCAACGATGAGGTAAAACGGGATGGTACAAGTCCGTGGGAGTCAAGACTTTGCACATGATCAATCCTTCGTATTGTCGAATGTTTTCCAGGTCAATGTGTTCCGTCAGCAATTGCGGGTGCCCTGCGGAAAAGTGATAATATTTGCACACGTACGGATACAGCGAACACACGTCCAAGTATTTGATTTCCTCTCCTTTCTCCTCGTCGGCTTGGTACAGCAAACAGGTGGCACTCGTCCGTCCTCCGTACAAACTGTCCCTTGGGTTCAGTGGGTCCACCAGCTTGTAACTTTCCACGATGAGCTTAAACTCTGGATCAGTTTTCAAACGGTGATCGTACTCGTGTTCCCACATTTCTACCACTTAGTATCCTTGCTCTTCAAACTTCAAGGGACGCTGTCAAGTGGCCTGGTACAAGTCTTCCATAGTTCGTTGTAAAAACTGATTTGTCGTATTACGTTGAGGGTAGCAGATAGGACATCCGTGAAATAAGCACCCGTTAAACGCGTACACGATCTTGGGGTTTTCTAAGTCCCAGCCTTTCACCGAATACCTTCCAATGGCTTTTTCGCCTCCTCCGTTTCGAGCATGTTGGATCCGTTTGTCTTCTTTGTCGCACAAGTAATGTAACCAGCGTAAGGCTTTGACCGAGTATTGACGTTTGACAAAATTGGTCGTTTGAGGACTTATGAGAGCAAGGGTGTTCTCGGGCATGAATCGTTGTCGGTACACTAAAGAGCACGCTTTGGCAATGGTGCAGGCTTCTTTCAAGGGATCGATCCCTCCGTGCTCCATGAATAATTCTCGAAAGTTTCCACAGCAACTTCGCAAAATGTCCACGTCGGAACGACAATATTTTAACATTTCTTCCTGAAAGTCGAAGATTCCGAGGCGTGAGTGTGGTACCAAGCGTAGAAAGCTTCTCGTTGCTCGGTACGCATGTTGTCGGGGACATAGTAGTGAGCCTCAGGGAAATGGGGCAGAACGGTGTGTTGATTGGCTTCGGTATTGAGAAAGTGCGGAAAATAGCCTTTGGCCATATCTGTCATTCCAAACGTTTTAGGCATGCGACTCAAAGGCATGGCCAAATAACTCATCGAATCTTTAAACTGCACTTGTCCCACTTGCATGGAAATGATATTGGCTCCGTTCAAAGTCACTTTAGGACGTTCGGTGCCTTGTTCCGTATAGTATCTCAAAAGAAACTGCCCATCGTATCCCGAGAAATTGTGAGCCATCACAGTGGCATAGCGATGACAATCTCCGCAATGTTTGGATATCCCTGCTTGCTTTAACAGGAGTTTTGTTTCTCTTTGTTGTTTGGTTCGGTCCGATCGTCGAATAGTTTTCTAGACTCTTTTGCATTCTGTCGTGTCGTTCTTGTCGGCCTACGTTCGTCCCACTGCGATGGCACAGGCTAAGCACATCTGGTCTTGAGTGTTGTTAATTTGAAATAATGCTCTTTTTGGTGCTGCGAAGGTCGTCTACCAAGAACACCTTTTTGCGTTGTCCTGTCCCTTGGGGAAGAGACACGTGGGTCATGAACATTGTTGCTTTTCCGTCGGTGATGTGAAACTTGTCGTTGGATTGTTGCACGTGTTGAATCTTGTTAATGACTTTGGAAGGTATCAATTCTGATGGGCTGCTAAACTCGATCCAAGCGGGGGACTTCAAACTATCGTGATGAATGGAAAGTCTCAAGCGATCGTCTTCTTTGGCTTCACATTGCTGTTTCAGTGTAGTTCACAAAGAATCCCACACATCGGTGATGAACCCCTCGGCTTTCTCCAACGGTACGTCTGACTTGAAATCTTTAAACTTTACCGTGTACGTGTAGGCTGTGGTTCTAAATTTTCTAGAGGAGCGTATTTCCGTCTCTCGGATGTGGTTGTAATTTTCAGGGTTTACTGGTGGTGATGGACTTTGACTTGGTGTAGGCTCTCTGCGTCTGGATTTTGGTTCACTCATCTCATCTTAAAAATCGCTGGCATGAATTTGAGCCAAGACTTCAGCTACTGTGCGAGGCGATAAATCACGTTTCTGCCTCTTACTTTCTTCTCCTTTCTTTACGAAATGATGCGATCGTTTCATCTTGACTGCAAAAAGTCAAATGACTACATTTGAAACGCCATGGACCCTTATATATCTATGTCAGGCTCAGTGTGTATAAAGGACTGGTGCCTTCCCTCTCAGTATTCATTTCGCTGTGAAGCCGACCAACACGATGGAAGAACCCACACAGATCGGACTTCTGATTAGAGCTTTGCGAGGTGTCATAAGAAAGTTTTCTTCAGACAAGCCGACGGACTACTCCTCCTCCTTTCAAGAAAAAAGTCAAGATACTTGCTATATCTGTCAGAAGAAAGGGCATTTGGCCTACAGAA
The DNA here is from genome assembly GCA_016617855.1 of Megalonaias nervosa. Taxonomy (NCBI): domain Eukaryota; kingdom Metazoa; phylum Mollusca; class Bivalvia; order Unionida; family Unionidae; genus Megalonaias; species Megalonaias nervosa. Next base: position 16,747 of record JAECUM010006151.1, read on the forward strand.
TGTCCAGACCGTCAAAAAAGCAAGACCAGTGTCAAAAGAGACAAAACTCAGGATACCTATTATCATTGTCAAGAGATAGAATATTGGTCTTCAGACTGCCCTAAGAAACAACAGGAGCATGAGGAGATGGAGGAAGAAGAAGAGGTACCCTCGGCAGAGGAAGAACCCTGACACGTGCAGAGAGAGAAGACAGAAAAGAAAAGAAGACGAGAAAAAGTGAGGAAGAAGAGGAGGAAAAAACTGTGAAAGTGAAGAAATTCAAAAAACAGTGAAGAAGAAAAGAGACAGGAAAAGTCTATGAACGTGTTAAAAAAGTGTTGTGTTGTGTTGTGATATTGGATTGTAAAAATTTGTACCAGAATAGACCAGACTGAAAACGTAAGTGTCTCTTGGTTTTGATTGTTTAGAATAATAAGGACCTACACTCACGCACTCACACACGTACATCACAGGGTAAAAAAATAAAAGGGATTTTGAGTTTTAATTTTATTTTGGCAAAATGAATATTATCTCTTTTCGAAAGAAGCGAGTGACCCTGAAAAGTACCGTTGGGTGGTTTTTTTTCTTTTCAAAAAACAAACTCAGGAACGAGAAGCAATCAGCTTTAACTGCCTTAAGTCTTTGCCACGGCCAAGGCCTACTTCTGGACTTGCTCTTGTCAATGATTTGGTAGAAATCACTAGGGGTGGTGTCTCCGGTGTACTAACAGGGTTAGACTATTTGGCTCGGAAAGGTCTTTTTCTCTTGGGTCGTAATAAAGAAGTTTGATACATTTGTTTCAGACTTCTTAACTCTGCCAATGTGTCCAAGAGTACTGTTACCGTTTGCGGTTCACTGTTCTCCTTCTCTCCTAGACATTGTTTCTTCTCTGCTTCTTCTTCTTCCTGTCCTTTCCTTCTTGCCTCTTCTTCTCGCTGTTGCTGTTCAAGGAGAAATGCATGTTCTGCTTCTTTCTGCTGTTGTAACAATTTCTCCAATTCTTCTTTCTGCCTCTGTTTAAAATTCTCGACGTGTAGTAAAGAAGGGGAAGGTGGTGAAGGTACTGGTACCGGAACAAATTCTTGCGATGAGAGAAAATCTACTAAATCCCAGTTGAAATCGGTCTCTCCTGGAAGTAACGCTATGTTAACTTTGTTAGCCACTGCTATGCCATCGCTTTTCGTATCCAAAGCCGGTGCACCCCAATTCATCGTCTTCTTAGTTTCAGTCATGTTTCACAAAACAATGTCGCATCGATTCACTGCGCACAGACGCTAGCGTACCTATATAGGGAATGTGAAGTCACAGGTAGCTCTCTTCGGATTGGAAGACAGACTCCGCTAAGTGACTGAATTTTGTAGCGCGTGTTGGGATTGGTGAACAATTTCAATCCGTTTCGATCCGGTCTTCCACTATAAATAAACGCGGTTCACTTCATTCCCTTCACTGTTCTCGTCACAAGATGTGGACCAACGTTGAATCCTCTACTTTAGTATAGTTGTTGTTTTTCCGTACGCACTTACCCATGTATGTTAAATCAAAATGGACCATTATCCGGATCAGCGAGACGACTGTTTGGAAACGAGGATGCTATGTGGAGAGACTGGGCTGTCTGAGGCGAGTCCTCATTTATGGACCAGAGGTAAGACGAAGTTTGAGAAAGAGAAGAAGATCAGTGAGATGCCCTCTATGTTAACGAACTGGTGTTAACATAAAACCAAAGGCCCTTTTCAGGGCCACTTTCATATGTCTCGAAAAGATATTTATTCAAACATTTGCCTATATATATGTTATTTATGTGTTGTCTATGTCTCTGTCTCTCTATTGTATTTGTCCCTACGTAGAGTGGTAGCTGCGCGTATTCAGGTCATCCACTTGCCACATTGTTGCAAGTGTCAAGTACTATGACGTCATCCCATCTGTTCCATTCCTATTTTCGCTATAATTAACCTTGGGGCCATATCGTCCCAGGGTGTACCATTTGGGCCTATAAATTTTGGGGCCAAATCGTCCCAGGCTGATTTTTCTTCTTTGGCATGATGAGGGCCAAATCGTCCCCTATTACTACTATCCCATCACTCTGCCCCACCCTGGAAAGCAGACACGGAGCTTTCGTTGTCCGTCTTGGAATGTACATCTTTTCTTGTAATAGCATTTATATCTCAGGGTTGGTGAACATTTTTACATTGTCCCAATCCATCATTTCATGCGCGGAGAAGTGAATACTTAGATGTGATTTTTTTATACAGCCAATGAGATCTTTACGTTTTGCACACTTCTATTTGTTATCTATTACATCATTATTTGTTCCCACTCAGATGATACTGCATGATAGTGTGGTCCGTAAGAGAGTCAATAATGTTTTTGTCTGATTTTTCATTGACAGATGCTAACCGCTTAAAATGTTACTAGCATTCAGGAAAACAGAATTAAAGTCTAAACAGAAAATAAAATGTTTACTAAATTTCAGCCCCACCATGATTTTGCGCAGGATGACAAAGCAAACAAGTGTGATTCTGCCAGCTCTGGGTAGGTTTTCTTGTTTCACTTCTGTTTTAGTTAGCCAAATATTAGTAACTCACGCAATATAAAACTTTACCCAAGCCAACAATACAAGAATTATCCCCATCTCAAATTACTAAACACATGTACCTAAAAATATCCAAGAAATTCCATTTGCTGTCATAAAGTCTCGTGAATACTGTACATTACAACGTCTGATCTTTGAAAGTGGCTAATTATTCGCACTAAAAAACATTTTCCCAACAACGACTCCCCATAATCAACAAATAAGCGCTAAAAACAACAACGCTATAATCGGAGACGCAGATGCAGATAACACATACCTTAGGTTTATTACAGCTGTAAGACACAAACAATGTGAGAAGTACATGGGACAGTTTAATACTCAGTTATATACACTGTAGTGGGTGAAAACTAGAGAAAACCTTGATCTAGACGTTCCGTGTTGTATATTTATAGAAGTCTTTTGTTGTTGTTTTTGTCAGACCAACTTAATCATTGTTATATGGGAACGGAAGGGGGGGGGGGAACGTCTAGTGGCAGAGTTGTCTAAATCGCTCACCGTTACGGATCACTACCATCTCACCTCTGTCTGCGTGGGTTCGAGTCTCGGGTTCGGCCATTGTGGGTATGTTAGAAAGCTTGCCATTAGCTTCTCGTGGGTTGGTGGTTCTTTCCGGAGTTTTCCCGGTTTCTTCCTCCACCACTTATACTGGCCGCCATGTATAGCCTATCTCGTGCTGAAAAATGGCGTTAAACACAACAACAACAACAAGAACAACAACAACAAAAACAAGAACAACATGGGGACGCAGTAGTAACTCGTCTGAATTGAATTATAGGAGTTGATTGCCCATACCTTTCGCATAGACGGATCGTGGGACGGGGTGTGGTGGGGTGGAGGAGGCGTACACGGCTTCCCCCCATTTCTGAATGAGTTATAGGTAGCCAATTGCCCAAAACTACATGCTGAAAAGAGGAATAGTACACTTTATCAGTAATGTCTAAGGACTGCTCGAACGCCAGCATATTATTTCTTCCTTTTTCACACTGTCAAACTATACTTACGATAGTACTTTCTCGATTTTGTTCTTCCTCCTTTTGCTTTCTTGGACATATGACCGTAATCGATCGATGAGATCTGATTGCGAAAATGGCTGCAGTAAATTGTAAGCATGGGAAATTTGAACAGCAGAGACCTGATTTTTTTGTAAATTCTGTAGGACGGGGTGGGGGTGGGGGAGGGCGACAAAGTCTGTATAATCTAACTACAGTCGGCAAATAAGCAGTTTGCGAACCTCATTGCTGTAACTGGTTGCAAATACCTGACCTGACATTTTGTCAACAGTTGGTTTAACCTGAGTAGTGTAGTGGGATAGTATAAGGACAATGGGAAAATACATTACGGACCACCCCTGGGATAGTATGGGGACAAGATAATTATGTGAACATTCAGCACTGTTCCTTCTTCAAAATACTGATTTTGATTTGTTAATAATTAATTATAATAATAATTATGCCTTTTTTGGCACAGCGATGACAATCGTTTATAATATAAAACCTCCATAAACAGGCTTTACCTTGTAGAACATCTTGCTATAAGAAGCAACCGACCAAGACAATATCAACAAAAGTTTCCTTAAAACCAGGTTGGTAGTGTAGTGGGATAGCGTAGGGACAATGGGAAAATACATTAAGGACCACCCCCACCCCCCCACCGGGATAGTATGGGGACACGATTTATAGGGATAGAAAATCACCCTGGGATGGTATAGGGACAATGGAAATTTTGTATAGCGACAAGAGGAATGGAACAGGTAGGGTGACGTCACGGTACTAGAGATTGGTAACAATGTAGCAAGTGGCTGACCTGAATACGCGTGGCTACCACTCTAGGTAGAGACAAACACAATAGAGGCAGAGGCAGACATATGCTAATACAAGCCCGAGATTTATATATAAAGCATTACCTAGACCTGAAATTATGTTGGCGGTGTTCATAAATTTGCATAATTATAATGATGCTATAAATAGTTATAAACAAGGAAAAAACTAACACCAAAATGGATCGGACTAAAAGTAACGCTAAAATTACGAAATTGTCCCAGAATTTAACGGAGACTAAACATGTCCCTGAACATTAGGTTACATTGGTTTAGACTAAAAGTAGTACTAAAATTACGACATTGTCCCGTCCTACAGTGGAGACTGAGAAAATCTGGAACATTAATATTCAAATGACTGTGACTAAAAGTAACGCTAAAATTACGAAATTGTCCCAGAATTTAACGGAGACTGAACATGTCCCAGAAGATTAAATTATATTTGTTTAGTCTAAAAGTAGTACTAAGATTACCAGAATGTCCCAAACTCTAGTGGAGACTGAGAAAAACTCCGGAAGATTGTATTCAGATTGCCGTGACTTAAAATATTGCACTAAATTTCCGAAAAATTTAGCGGACTTGAATGGAAACTGATAACTAGCCAGATCTTTTGGTTGTCAGAAATGGCAAAGACAAAGTGTAGCACTAAATTCTGAAATTGCACCGGACTTTAGCGGAGACTGAAAATAATCCATAGATAAATTTTAAAAATGTTACCAAAACTTAAAGTAGTACTGAAATTATTTAAACTCATACCGACCTTCGCGAAAACTGAAAAATTGTAAATAAAAAATTAAAATAAGGGATACTATAGCGTCAATGGGAATTAGCATTACGGGACCCTACTTTGTACTATAGCATCAAGACTTATAGTGTCAAATAGCACACCCTGGGACACTACAGCATCAATGGGAATTTTGTATGGGAACAATAGGAATGGAACAGGTAGGGTGACGTTACGGTACTGGACACTTGTAACAGAGAATAATGTTTTTGTGAGTTAAACATAAATTATACAACAACTAAAAAAATGTTCTTTTTAGGCAAGAAAGAATAAATCTTTTCGAGGCAGTGGAGTGGCCCTGAAAAGGGTCTTTGTCGCGAATGCATAAAACACACCATACTTACTATCCACACCAACGAATGAGAATGCATAAAACACACACATACTCACTATCCACACCAACTAATGAGAATGCATAAAACATACTACACTTACTATCCACACCAACGAATGAGAATGCATAAAACATACACATATATACTATCCACACCAACGAATGAGAATGCATAAAACATACCATACTTACTATCCACACCAACGAATGAGAATGCATAAAACATACACATATATACTATCCACACCAACGAATGAGAATGCATAAAACATACACCTATATACTATCCACACCAACGAACGAGAATGCATAAAACATACACCTATATACTATCCACACCAACGAACGAGAATGCATAAAACCCACCATATATACTATCCACACCAACGAAATAGAATGCATAAAACATACACCTATATACTATCCGCACCAACGAACGAGAATGCATAAAACACACCATATTTACTATCCACACCAACGAATGAGAATGCATAAAATACACCATACTTACTATCCACACCAACGAACGAGAATGCATAAAACATACACCTATATACTATCAACACCAACGTACGCGAACGCATAAAACATACACATATATACTATCCACTCAAACGAATGAGAAGAAGAGTTAGAGGGTTACCAAAATCTTTTACACAATGTAAACTTAGTTCAAGAGGACACTTCTGAACGGTGTGTGATGTGCAAGTTAGTGATTAAACAATTTAGATTTGCCACTGGAGTACGACCATACTACCACTCCCAGAAGAACCACTCCCTTCAGGACAGGACAGGACCGTTATCGACATCCCCGAAAGACCATTCCGCGAAGAGACTTGTGTGACTGTGCCAAGGCGTGTAGAGACTCTCAGAACATTACACACTGTCCCTACAATTCCACCTCTTGATCACCACAAACGTTGTACCGAGACTTGTTTATATTCCACTATGATCGTTTTGATGTGTCTTTTATTCATGTACTTAACCATTTGCCTTTTATGTATTTTTGTCTTTCGTGTTGTTCACCATTAAAGATGACAGTAAACGTGTCCTGAAAAAAGTATAAAAACTCTTGCCTTGTCTGTCTTCGTGTCAAAAGTAACATTTCTTAACTACTATGGCTACCTCTACTGTCTATACTCCCTCTTCCTCCACTGTTCAAGTCATTGACGAACACGTAGATCGGACTAGTTGGGAAGCCTTGTATCTTCGCCATCCCTTTAACATGCTCATTGCTGGACCTAGCGGTTCCGACAAAACCGAATTTGTCAAACATTTGATCGAACATAAACATTATTTGATCGATCGTCCACCTCAACGAATCGTGTGGTGTTACAAAGAGTGGCAATCGGCGTACAGACTTCTGCAACAAAGTCAAGGCGATTCCATCGTCTTTGTGGAAGGCATTCCTGGCGAAGACGACGGGATCGTGTCTGACCCTAGTCAAACTCATTTGGTTATTTTTGACGACATGTTAGGAGAAGACGAAGAATAAATTAAACTGTGGTTTACGCGCAAAGGGCATCATCGTAATGCCAGTGACATTTACATCACCCAAAATTTGTTTCAACTAAGTAAAGCCCATCGTACCATCAGTCTCAATGCTCATTACGTGGTGTTATTTAAAAGCCCTAGAGATAAATCGCAAGTGCAAGTCTTAGCCAAACAGTTACGAACGCTTTGGCTGACTTTTGCGTACGACGATGCCACTCAAACCCCACACGCTTATTTACTCGTGGATTTAAAACCCACCACTCCCGATTATTTGCGATTTCGTACCCATCTATTTCACCACTGATGTCAAGACGGAGGGCCTGTCGTGTACAAGTCCCTTTCGTCGACTTAATCACAATCACCAAAGAAAAGTCTATAAAAGCCTCGGTCACTTTGGCTCTGTCTCACACATCGTCACAGTCTCATCTTCCCATTAAATTGATTCGTGCCTTGTACGGTATCAGTCGCGATAAAAATCCACAAATACGTGCTCGTGTCTTAGAAGTCAGTCTAAAAGAAGTCTTACGATGGTTTACGGTGACAGCACCTCAATTACTGCAAGGCATCATTCACATTCCACATCAAACCAAACGTTTTTTTTTTGAGAGAAACAAAGTAGCCTTGACGAAACTAGCTGATCCTCGCATTGAGACTCAAACCAAAAAGCAAATCATTTTGAAACCTGGAGGAAGCAGTTCTCCAGGAGGTGTCATCATTCGTTCCCTCTTAAAATGGGATCCCATTGCTCCCAAAGTTCTGTCCAAGAAAAAGCCACGCCCAAACGTACCCAGAAAAAAAAGAAAAAGAGCAATGGTGTCAAGACCAGGTCACAGCCTCAGAAAAAGAAAAAGAAAAGTCCACAGAAAACAGCTTCTATCCGCAAGAGAGCGTCTCCAAAACCTTCTCCTCCAGCGGTGACACCCTCTTCCTCTTTAGCGGCAGTGGTCGCTGCTCACAAATTAACTGCCCCCAAAATCAAAGTTCAAGAGAGAACGGGTGTGTTACAGAGTTTACTGAATTTGTCCAAGCAAGAACTGTCCCGATTTAGTCCGTTGCGAACTCCTCCACGACGTGTGATGCCTGTCATCAAGTTGATACGACGTAAAGACAATCAGTGGCGACGCGTTCCAGTATAAAAAGACCTGAGGCAAACAATAGGTTTAGTGTTATTGTGCTCTTGAACGTCCAAGGATGGCCCACCAGGAAGTGCACACCGTCACCATCGTCGTTCTTCTGTCCAAAAAGGAAAATGAAAAAGAAAAGGACAGTATCGTCATCCAAAACAAAAACACTTAGTCAAACATCGACGTCACCCCCAGAAAAGACACACTCGTTGAAAGAAAAGAAGAAGTCACCAAAGAGGAGGATGGTTGCCTAGTCATTTATTATCACACATGATCAAAACTCTTAAATATATTTAAATCTATGACGACTAGCCAAAAAAAGGTAAAAGAACGCATGTGAAGCCATGGACTTTAATGTATGTTGTGCACCAGAAGATGTCTCTTCATCGTCGTTCTAATGTCCAGAAAGGAAAAAGAAAAGGACAGTTTCATCATCCGAAAAAACGCTTAGCCAAACATAGACGTCACCCCCAGAAAAGACACACTCGTCCAAAAAAAAGAGGAGTCACAAAAGAGGAGGATTCTTTGGTGATTTTGGAAAACACATCGTCACCTTTATGACGAAGCGATAGTCCCCAAAAAAGGATAAAAGACCGTGTGACAAGTCATCGACGTTAGTGTATTTTTTGCTGTGTGCCACGGAACCAACGAACCAACTGAGAAAGATGTTACCCCAGAAAAGACATTCTTCTTCTACCCCCAAAGGAAAGAGAAGGAAAGGATTGCCACCTCGTTTAGCCAAACATTGGGACATGTTGTCCGTCCTGTTCAAAGCTCCTCCGTGCGAAAAAAAAACTCATTCAAACTGCCTCCAAAGACGTCATCGATAACGTGTGCGAATGTTGTCTGAATGTCTTGAAAGGCACAATACCGTTGTCTAAACACCAGAAGGAATGCTTAGCCAAACATCGGCACGTTCTTCGCCAAATGGTCCAAAAGAAAATACCCATTGGTCAAAAGAGAAAGATGTTGGTGCAACGCGGAGGAATATTGCCCTTTTTGCCCATGTTGCTGAAAGGAGTAATGGGAACAGTAGGATGACCATTGCTGAAAGGACTATTGGGAACGATGGGAAACATCCTGGGAGGATGAAGATTAAAAGGTCCAAGAAGATAAAAGGGACCTTTGGAGTCAAAAGATCTCAGACGCGATCCTTGAAATCCGATGCAAGGACGAAAACTGGCTTTAGTGCCTTACAAACGATGGATGGAATACCATCGTTGGCAAGAACAACGAACCCCGCATTTATCTCCCAATCCTCATTTGACCGAGATGTCCCAGTTACAACACGAATTGCAATCCTTGATGGATCGCAGCGACTTGTCAGAAACGGAAAAATCTGAACGGTACGGTCAGTTGTTGCAACGACTTCAACTCTTTCACCAGAAAGCTTTAGACGAAACAGCTCTACCCACTCTGAAAGATTTTAAGGCCTTGATGAAACGTTCACCAACACCACTACCACCTCCATTAGTCAAGACAGATGCAGCCCCACGGTTGCCTGAGGAGACAGAGGCAAGAGATGACTTTCAAACACCGTCAGCAGCTCCGATCCCTAATAAGATTACCTGTTTGGTACGTTCCCAACTGTAACTGTCCCCAGGAAAGGTGGAGTGTTGGCATCAGGAGATTGGGTACGCATTGGCAAAACCAAACGCACTTTCGACAAAGGTTACTTACCCAACTGGACCAACGAATTGTTTCGTGTCACCGAACGTGTGCGTGGCCGTCATCCTCCCGTCTATAAATTGGAAGACATGGACGGCGAAGTGTTAAAAGGAACGTTTTACTTGCCCGAGTTACAACGTGTGAGCAAAATAGAAGACGACGTGTACGGGATCGAAAGCATTCTCGATCGAAGAACCCAAAAAGTGGGAAAACGACGTGTCAAAGAAGTCAAAGTACGTTGGAAAGGATGTCCTCCCAGTTTTGACTCTTGGATCGACGCTTCGCAACTTATTCACTATAAAAAGAAGTGACCATCATGCCCTTCAACACAGCCTCAGCTACTGCAGTGACCACTCCTTCGCCCAGTTCTTCTCTGCAAGATCTACAAAAGGAACCTTTGTGGTTGTGGTGTGGAGAACGTGTGCCTAAAACGCAAATCGTCTTTTTCTGCCAAATCTTTGTGGTGTATTGTGTCATCGGTGCTGCCATTGCCAATTTGAGTTTACAACAAGGAGACAAATAATTGTGGAGCATTTTACTTAACAGTTGCATTGGTTACCTTCTTCCGAATCCGTCTCTGAAATATTCCTCCAACGGAAACAACAACGGGAGTCTTGTGTCCAACGTTCAATTTTACTTAACGTTACCCAGAAACAGTTCCATGGAGGTGTTTCCCAATAACACATTATGCTGTTACACAACCAAATTACATCAGGCCATCCAATTGGATCACGAAGCCCATTGGGAAGTGGCTTTAGTGGAAATGATTCACCCTACACATATCAAAAACATCGTCGAAAATCAAAACACTTTTACGGTAGAAGTTTATGTCGAACAAGTGCAACAACACTTGGATGAACGTAGCATTGTAGCTGACTCTATGAAATCACAAGACCCCAAAACTAAGCGATTCACCTATCTGCTGACCATTCCTGCAGGTTATTAATTTAGTGGTCAACATTTGGTGAACACGATTTCTACCAAATTCAATGACGTGTTTGCCAAAGCCTTGGAGAGAACCAGAAAAAGTATCACCCTCGAGTACCACAAAATAGCTCGTCGCCTAATGATGAAATTTTCAGAGGACAAAGTATTGGCCATTACATTTTGTCCTGAATTGTATGACATTTTAATTGGAGACACCAAGTTGATCAAGATGAAAAACGAAATACCAGCCGTGGCCGGTAACTTGGATTTTGCGAAATATTTTAGATTCCCTGTAGATATGAACCAAGGACTGAATCTGATTTTTGTGTACTCCAATGTGGCGGAGTACAACGTGGTGGGACACACCTCCGTACCGTTACTGCGTGTCATTCCTTTCAAAGTGGATTCTACCACGAACGCTGACGAGGAAGGTGGAAACACTTATCACGTTCACCGCGAATTTGTAAATCCTCCCTATTTGCCCGTCAGTAAGTCATATTTCGACACTGTCAACATTACTATAAAAGGAGATCTGGGACAAAATATTTCATTCACCAAAGGGAAAGTCACAGTGAAACTCCATTTTCGAAAACGATTACTCTAACTTTTTGACAGTCATGTATCCTGTGTACCAAGGAGTCGCTCGACAGAGAGGACATGGTTTAGGTGATATGCTCAAATCAGCCTTTCGTAAAGTGGCTCCCGTTTTGAAACAGATGGTGACACGGGGATTGCACGCCTTAAAAGATGCCGCGTTGACGCACGGTAAAGAATTTCTCCAAAATGTCATCATTGACAAACAAAATCCCAAAGAAGCTTTCTTGAGAGCAGGCAAAAATGTCTTGCTTCAAACGAGAAAAGATATTTTTGGCCGGCGTGATTCTCCTGTAAATGCCCTGGGCGATGCCGAGTCAGGCATTCCTGCTTCCCTGACGCCACAGCAAGGACAAGGCACAAAAAGACGACGAAAACACCCCTTCAGAGGACTTCACACCCTTAGAACTAGAAAGACTAAGAAAAGAAAAACTGTCCGAGAGTTAGGCGTTTTTGATTATTAAATCAGAGAAAATGATCACAGAGAGTCTTGTGCTTGTTCCAAGTCGGAACTGGATCTGTTTGCCATGCCACCCACCATGATGACGATGCAAGAATCCCAATGGGTGGAATTTCATCCCGTCTCCTCTTTCACGGATTCAGCTCCCATCGAGTTTGAAATCAATGGACTACCCGAAGATTACATCGATGTGAATAGCAGTTACTTGTATCTGAAACTCAAAGTGATCAAAACCGACAACACCAATCCGGGGGACGATGCTAGAGTAGCTCCCGTCAACAATTTCAAGCATTCCTTGTTCAGCGAAGTGGATTTGTACTTGAATAACAAACTCGTCAACAGTAGCATGGATACTTACCCTTACCGAGCGTACCTCTAAAATCTCTTGACGTATGGAAAAGAGGCCAAGAACACTCATCTGGATGCTTGCGTAGTTTGGAAACCTGACACCGAAGGTGAGAACAAGTTTAACGACATAGCCCTGACAGTCGATAACGATCCTCACATTATGGGCTTTAACGACAGTCGAAAGAAAATCCTACAAAGTCGAAATTTAGACCTGATGGATCGTTTGCATTTGGACATGTGGTTGCAAGAAAAGTATTTGCTGAACGGAGTGGATATTCACCTGAGACTCAATCGCAACAGTGTCGCTTTCCATTTCATGGTTCATGCCAACGAGTACAAAACCATCATCCAAGAAGCCAGACTTTACGTGTGTCGCTTAGAAGTGTTACCTAAAGCGGGAAACGACAGCAGTCACACACTGAGCAGAACGACCGCCAAGTATCCGATACGATGCGTAGAAGTGAAAACGTTCACCATTGCTGCTGGACTCCGATCCAAGATCGAAGATCATCTGTTCCAAGGACAGTTGCCCAAACGTTTAATTGTTGTATCGTCAGCCCTCAATGGAGCCCACGATCAAAATCCTTTCCAGTTTAAGCACTACAGAGTATCCAAGATCGAGGTCAGTCGCGATGGCAAGACTTTGTGTACCAGACCCTTTGAACCTAACTTTGCCCAGAAGAATTACTTGAGATCGTACTTGTCCCTGTATGAAGCTACGGGGCAACTAGGAACCAACACCAGTCACGGTATTTCGTACGAAGATTATGTAGGAAGTTACACTTTGTGGGCCTTTGATTTCACTCCAGACCAAGGCATCGATGAGGGACATTTCCACCCTATAAAATCCGGTCAACTGCGTGTGGAACTTCAGTTTGCAGAAGCTCTCACCGAGACGGTCAACGTCATCTTGTATGCCGAATTCGATAATACCATAGAAATCAACAGTTTGAGAGAAGTCATTCTAGACTATTAGAAACAATGGAAGACATTTATCCCTCATTGAACAGTAGAGAGTCTGTGGAAATGGAATGGGAGGATAGCGTGAAAACAGAACCCCAAGAGCAACGTAAAGAGGACGAGGTAGTAGCCAAGTCCAGATGGCCAGAACAAGAACAACATTTAGTGTCGTGTTTTGCCAAACACCTGGCGGATAAAATCACGGAATTGAGTAAGAAAGATTGTTATGGATGTCAAAACGATCATCCCAGTCAAATTCAACACGATAAATGTCTGATGATGAGTCAAGAAGAAAAATTGGACGAGTATCTGGACCACGCTTGGAGTCTCATCTCGGAAGAAGTAGTGTTGCATGAGTGGTATAAAGGCTTGAGTGATCATTCCTGTCCACCATTGACTACTCTAGAGATCTATCGCATCGAATCTCTCTTAGTCCAGAGTGCGGAGACGGAGGGAATAAACGATTACTTGACAGAGCGTTTGAAAGAAAAAGTCAGAATTGAATTAATGACTTATCATTACCTGTGAAAAAAAACCAAAAAAAAAACAAAACAAAAAACAAAAAAATGGATACCTGGGAACTTTATTACCTTTTGAACAATAGTTCGTATACTGCTTCTTGGAACCCTGTCGTGTTCGCTAAAGATGAACTACCTCATCGCAAACCTCAAGACCATCAAGCTTATGTCATCAACACGGACGAAAGTCATCTCCCAGGAACTCACTGGGTTGCCGTCTACTTCACTCAAGAGGATTGTGTGGAGTATTTTGATTCGTATGGATAACTCCCTTTGGAAGAAGATATCATTGACTTTATGAGAAGAAATGCCCAGACGACACGATACAATAATGTGAAATTACAAGGCACAGATTCCATAGTGTGTGGACGATATTGTGTGTATTTTCTTCATCAACGCAGTCTTGGATATCCTTTAGAACATTTAACGACTTATTTTGATCGTCACTCTTCTAGAAACGATGAGAAATTAGATCGATGGTTTTGTGACCATTATGGCTATCTTTTGTCTTTTGCTTGGAAACGTAGTGTACATCAATGGCCTCATGACTTTTATCAATGGAAATCTCACATGATTTCACAACGTTGTCAACCGTGTCAAAAATAATTTGTTTGATGTTATTGTTAATTGTTAGTGGTTGATTGTTTGTTTGAATGAAAATGTTGTGTTTTGAAAAAAATGTGTCTGTCGTTTGTTTTCAAAAAAGACTGTGAATATATGCTCTTTGAGTTTCTCTCTATCCCTCACCATGACATTCGCTATCGTAACGTTCCAACTCAACAAAAACCAGGTAATGATGCTTTCTATCGCGTCCGCGTTTGAACCATATAAAGTGGATTGGTCTCCAGTCTGGCCATCCACTGTTGACTCGTCAACTTATGAAGATGTCTTCCAGACTAGCCAAGCTGAACGAAGCTTACGCGAATTTACATCGTGTCAGGCTGAACCTGATACAGAAGCCTGAAGAGATAGAGAATGTCAGGATGTTATCGATAGCCCAAGACCTGATTGAAGAGGTCTTCAGTGAGGAAATCAAGAAAGAACAAGAAGATTGGATAGAGAAGTACAGACTTCAGAAGCAGAGAGAACAGCAACAACTACAGCGGCAGCAACAGCAGCAGCAAGAACCAGACAGAGGTTTTGTCGACTGCCGTGTGGACACTAAAGATTTCTCCTTCTCTTTCCGCAGAAGCAGGCCGTATTGTATAGGAAAGCCTGCTGCCAGACAGGGACGCAATCTTAGAGAGTAAAAAAAGATTGCCATCCCTTCCCATCAACAAAAAACAGCCCTTTTCAGGGCTACCCCAATACTCTAGAAAAGACATACTAATTCAATTGCCAAAACAAATGTGTGTGTTTGTGTCTTTAAAAAAAATAGAAGTGTGTCTATAAACACTTCGTTTCTCTGTTTTGTCGGATTATGTGTGTCTGTGCTTGTAAGTAAAAAAAAGTCAATGTGAGTGTTTCTTTTAGGTACTCGCGTTTGATGTGATGGTAAGTTTTGGTGCCAGGGGATGTTTTCCTTCACGACCGTGCTTCCAGTATATAAATCGACGCGATTGTCAGTCTGGCTACCCATCATTGACGTATAACACTGAAAATGAATAGCAGAATTGCTAAATTACTTGAACTCCAATGTACCTGGAGTATGCCAGGCGACTCATGGGTGAGCTGGCCATGGAGGCCGTTGCAGAAAGTGCCAGACATGAGGAAGAGGAGGAAAAAAAAAGAAGAAAGAAGAGGAGAAGGAAAAGAAGCGAGGGATCCTGCCTCAACTCATCATGAAACTGTAGTGTGAGGTCAAATCTGAGGTGAGGACACCTCCACAAACAGTACCGCTACCTCAACCACAGCCACAGCCACAGCCACAGCCACAACAACAACATCCTCGACTCTGGTATAGAAGACAGAGGGAAGTCTTCAGAATCCCTGAAAGTGAAGACTGGGAGAGTGAAGCCAGTCAACCTCCCTCTTCGCTCCCAACCACACGCGTCAGTTGGGAGAATGACTGGAGGAGACGTTGTGTGTGTGGTGCCAGGCCAGGAAGGTGTCACCATTAGCCAGGTGAATTTGGAGTTAGACGAAAAACAGCCCTTCTCAGGGCTAACCTGATCTCTAGAAAAGAGACACTATTCAAGTTGCCAATTCGTGTGAATGTAGAGTAGTGTGACTATAAACACTCACTCCTTTACTGTTGTGTGTGTGTTTGCATTCCCGTACGTTTGTGTGGATAGAAGATATGGGTGTGTTTTTCTTCTCTTCCCGTTTGTGTGAATAGTATAGTGTATGTTATATGCGTTCGCGTTCGCTTGCGTGGTTAGTATATATGGGTGTGTTTTATGCGTTCGCCTAGCGTTTTTCTGGATAGTAGAATGTGTGTTTTATGAGTTCGCCTAGCGTTTTGTGGATAGTAGAATGTGAGTTATATGCGTTCGCCTAGCGTTTGTGTTGATAGTAGATAATGTGGTGTTTATGCATTCTCATTCGTTGGTGTGGATATTAAGTATGTGTGTGTTTTATGCGTTCTCGTTCGTTGGTGTGGATAGCATGTATGGGTGTTTTATGCGTTCGCGCTCGTTGGTGTGGATAGTAAGAACGGTGTATTTTATGCATTCTCATTCGTTGTTGTGGATAGTAAGTATGGTATGTTTTATGCATTCTCATCCGTTGGTGTGGATAGTAAGTATGGTATGTTTTATGCATTCTCATCCGTTGGTGTGGAAATTAAGTATGTGTGTGTTTTATGCATTCTCGTCCGTTAGTGTGGATATTAAGTATGGTGTGTTTTATGCATTCGCGACAAAGACCCTTTTCAGGGCCACTCCACTGCCTCGAAAAGATTTATTCTTTCTTGTCTAAAAATTTTTTTTTAGTTGTTGTATAATTTACGTTTAACTCACAAAAACATTATTCTCTGTTGCAAGTGTCCAGTACCGTAACGTCACCCTACCTGTTCCATTCCTATTGTTCCCATACAAAATTCCCATTGACGCTATAGTGTCCCAGGATGTGCCATTTGACGCTATAAATCTTGACGCTATAGTACAAAGTAGGGTCCAGTAATGCTAATTCCCATTGACGCTATAAATCTTGACGCTATAGTAGAAAAAGTAGGGTCCCGTAATGCTAATTCCCATTGACGCTATAGTATCCCTTATTTTAATTTTTTATTTACAATTTTTCAGTTTTCGCGAAGGTCGGTATGAGTTTAAATAATTTCAGTACTACTTTAAGTCCTGGTAACATTTTTAAAATTTATCTATGGATTATTTTCAGTCTCCGCTAAAGTCCAGTGCAATTTCAGAATTTAGTGCTGCACTTTGTCTTTGCCATTTCTGACAACCAAAACATCTGGCTAGTTATCAGTTTCCATTCAAGTCCGCTAAATATTTCGGAAATTTAGTGCAATATTTTAAGTCACCGCAATCTGAATAAAATCTTCCGGAGTTTTTCTCAGTCTCCACTAGAGTTTGGGACATTTTGGTAATCTTAGTACTACTTTCAGACTAAACAAATATAATTTAATCTTCTGGGATATGTTCAGTCTCCGTTAAAGTCTGGGACAATTTCGTAATTTTAGCGTTACTTTTAGTCACAGTCATTTGAATATTAATGTTCCAGATTTTCTCAGTCTCCACTGTAGGACGGGACAATGTCGTAATTTTAGTACTACTTTTAGTCTAAACCAATGTAACCTAATGTTCAGGGACATGTTTAGTCTCCGTTAAATTCTGGGACAATTTCGTAATTTTAGCGTTACTTTTAGTCCGATCCATTTTGACGTTAGTTTTTTTCTTGATTATAACTATTTATAGCATCATTATAATTATGCAAATTTATGAACACCGCCAACATAATTTCAGGTCTAGGTAATGCTTTATATATAAATCTCGGGCTTGTATTAGCATATGTCTGTCTCTGTCTCTATTGTGTTTGTCTCTACCTAGAGTGGTAACCACGCGTATTCAGGTCAGCCACTTGCTACATTGTTACCAATCTCTAGTACCGTGACGTCACCCTACCTGTTCCATTCCTCTTGTCGCTATACAAAATTTCCATTGTCCCTATACCATCCCAGGGTAATTTTCTGTCCCTATAAATCGTGTCCCCATACTATCCCGGGGGGTGCGGGGTGGGTGGTGGTGGTGGGGTGGTGGTCCTTAATGTAATTTCCCACTGTCCCTATACTATTCCACTACACTACTAACCTGGTCTTAAGGAAACTTTTGTTGATATTGTTTTGGTCGGTTGCTTCTTACAGCAAGATGTTCTACAAGGTAAAGCCTGTTTATGGAGGTTTTATATATAAACGATTGTCATCGCTGTGCCAAAAAAGTCATAATTATTATTATAATTAATTATTAACAAATTAAAATCAGTATTTTG
This sequence comes from Megalonaias nervosa, assembly GCA_016617855.1. NCBI lineage: Eukaryota > Metazoa > Mollusca > Bivalvia > Unionida > Unionidae > Megalonaias > Megalonaias nervosa. The sequence continues at coordinate 34,729 of JAECUM010006151.1, forward strand.
AAGAAGGAACAGTGCTGAATGTTCACATAATTATCTTGTAAGAAAACACAAAATAATCACTCAAACTCTGTATGTAGAACTTAAAATAGTCTGAAACCATGCCCATCGTAACTTTTAAATATATATGCCATACTAGGGCAAAATCCTGGATCAGCACCTGTTTCGTAATATAATGTACTTGTCTTAAATTAAATCCAAAGCATCCAATGAGCTTATAAGTAAATTTATCTCACTAAATCTCCCTACCTTTAGAAGGCATTCACACCAAAAATCACGTAAAAGACAGAGTAGGACGCAAACACCGTCAGATACCAGTATATCTCTCCGTTAGTGACGATTTTCCTCCTAAATTGCATAAGGAAATGAAAACTGCATGATCGAGATTTTGGTATTTTATTTAAGGACAAATCGAAGTGTAACAAATAATTTTACCCGCTTGTAAAGGAAATCAATAGGGGTAGCTATTTCCTTAGCATATCCGTAAAATTTCCCACCCATCTCTCAAAAATGTCATTTGTAAGATTAGCATAGATGCCAATCATTTTCGATGGACACGTTTCAATAAGAGAACATTAAAACTGAACATTAGAAATCACTAGACATGCAGAACTTCGTGGTAATTTGAAATTTATTAAAATTGCTAGACAAAGATACAAGTAAATACAACCAGTAATATTACTGACAGGCTAATTGCTTCGTTCCGTAGGAAGACATTATTGCAGTAAATAATTATTTTATTGTAGTGTCTGGTATGAACAATTTGCAAGACTAAATTTGTTTAAGATTTTCTAATATGGTTGTAGATTTTGTGAAATAAATATTTTTCCGTAGAAGATGTTCTGAAGAAAGACTTACAGTTGCTTTAGATTCTAATGTAGTGTAGACAATATTCTTATCCATTATGTGTTAATTTTAATCTACTATTCCAAAATATACTGCAGAGAATCAAAGATAAGTAAAGAACGTGTGGTAACTGATTTGAACTCTTACTGAAATAAATGCCACAGTTGTCGTTTAGAAAATAAGCAACAGTGAATGATTTAAGAGAGTGCGGACATGAGACTACTATTGATATAATTAAACATTGTTTTTCCTTCCGAACACGCGTCGTATTCTGCTGGAGATAATGCTCACATTATTGGTAAACAAAGTGGATGGTGAAGTCATATAAATGTTGTAATGCAAATCCAGAAGTGTCCGGTCTTCGACTCTTTTCTGATTATCTCCCATTTCATTCCTATCCAACGACACAAAGATACAACCGGTAAAATAATTATAGCTTGACTTAGATTTAGAATGGCTATTTGTAATGATTGTTCAGGTTTAACGCTGTTCGAAGTGCAGAATACACAACAGTGACGTGCTGAATTGTGGTATTTAAACTCATTTCTGCTTGTTAGGTGGTATGCATATACCGTACATTGACATCTTTAATGTTTATCCCGTACAAATGCTTGTAAGAAACATACGCTCTAACACCCATCAATATGAATATATGCTCTTATTGTACTTGACCATTAGAATCTTGGTAGAAATTATTCAGCTTTGTCTATCGGAGCTTATTGTTTAGTTTTACCTTTTTGTCTAGATGCATCTAAAAATCATCATCAAGATTGTAAAAATCTAAGTCATTAAACTTTTATTTTCTCATTCATCACTATTGTAATCCAATGCCTTTGATCTGTGTTTATTGAACTCTGTAGCTTTTCGTTTAATTCTTTAAATACTTTGTCGTGTCCAAGTGGTTCTTTATCAGTTCAACAAGGATTTCATAATTTGAAAAGATAATTGCTTTCTGTAAATGCTAGTCAAGTAGACATTGTTCACCCTTCTATTTAAGGGTAGCATTTTTTTAAAACAGTGTTTCCAGTTTTAATATTACATCCTCCAACATGAACGCCTTTGTATTTTATACAAAGTATTAAATCATAGTCATCGTGCATTGTAAACCTTATGTTTGTGGTCATGTTAATGACTAACTAGCAAGTAACACGTTGGTTGTTTATCACTTGTATAATGTGAGAAATAATATGTATCACCAAGATAATAAATAAGTTAATAAACAATGCAAACAAGACATTTAGAAAATGAATTCAGTGATATAATGGTGTGAAATATTTATAGTTTGCAATTTGTATGCTATAAAACATGAAGGGACATAGTTAAATACCTGAGCATCAGCATCTATTTGTCATGATATTTCAGCTTTCAACTTATGTGATTGTACTTCATAAATTCACGACACTACCGATTCTGGAACACATTACCTCTTTACTTATTCATATAGCAATTCGATCTGGATACTCCAAACTTTACTTTTTCATATAGCAATTCGATCTGGATACTCCAAACTTTACTTATTCATATAGCAATTCGATCTGGATACTCCAAACTTTACTTATTCATATAGCAATTCGATCTGGATACTCCAAACTTTACTTTTTCATATAGCAATTCGATCTGGATACTCCAAACTTTACTTATTCATATAGCAATTCGGTCTGGATACTCCAAACTTTATTTATTCATATGGCAATTCAATCTGGATACTCCAAACTTAAAACAACATTTTTTTAGCTTGATACATACAGGTCTTAGTATAGTTTTCTCATCAAATTCCTCTTTTTTTAAAAAAAAATAAAGAAAACCCCTCTCTTTCACTGTTCTAATTTTACCATACAAATAATGTTATTTTAAAACATATCCATACTCAACTATGTTTTCATTTGTATTTGTAGTTTTTACAACTGTAACGGTTCTACCACTTAACTCACGAATCTTTATATCAATTTCATTTTTGGATGCACGTGTATCTGTTATACATGTTGTTTTCCTTTGCAGCGAAATCTTTTCTCATCCGTTTTTCCTGTAGATTAAATTGTCAGTACTTTATTGAACCGCACCGACATTATTAAGCAGTTCTCGATAGACATATTCATTTGCGTCTGTTGTTCAACCTCAGCATACAATATTTGGAAAATTCAGTAAAAATAGCATTTTTTATTATTTGGATATTGTCAATTAATATAAAACGTAAGTTGTTTTTAAAGATAGAGTCGTGCTTTCATTAATATTTATTTTGTAAGAGTAGAATAATTATTTCTGTTAAATCTGACATTGTTACTTGAAACTTGTTGTCCAAGTTAATAATTGTTGTACTAAAACCACTCATTATTCTTTTAATCTTTTGATTAGTTTGCTGGATTTCATTAACCAGATCTATTTTCTTTTGTTCTAACGGTGATTGCAAAGTATCAGTGTCTTCTAAAATTATAATTTTCTCCATGTAAGCCTCCAAAGCATTTCTTTCAGTTCTTATGACTCTACGGTCACTAACTAAATAACAGAAAAAAAGCAAAACCAAAACGTTTTTGTAAAATTTAACAAACAATTTAATCATCAAAGTTATGTATGAAACTGTGAGAGGAACTCACAGCATTATGAAGCAAATTCAAACTAATCCTTTGAAAGGTCTATGAAAGTCTTAAATGAATGAAAATGTTCTTACGAAGTCAAAACCGGAAATGTAATGGCCCTACAAAAACCGTGACGTTGTAAAGATGACGGTGTCCAGAATTCCATGGAATAATTTATAAGAGTTCCATTTTGAATTTCATCGGTACTCAAACTCAGATTCATTTAGGACGTTTTAATAATAGGACTTTTATTTTGTAATTCTTGGATTAATTTTGGATTTGATTCGTAAAACCGTAAGTTCTTTTTCTCATTTTTACCTTGGTTTTCAAAGGAAATAATTTATTTGTTAAATTTTACAAAGCTTGTTGCCTTCACTCTTTTCTTGTTACTTTTTGTTACGTAACAAGAAAATTGGTTGCTTGTCCGGGATATATGAATTTGGCAAAAATATTTCAGAAAACTTTGTTTTTTGAAATTAAAATTCCCCTAGTTTCAGAATTTTTTAACTTCCTATTATTATTTCACATTTTAGAAATCTTTAGTGAAATCAGCAGGCTTTTTTTTACAATGTCATCAGAAGTGGAGATCTTTCTTTCAAATCCTACCCAGCAGCAGTTGGACTGTTTGAAAAGGATACATTGCTTCAACTTGCCAGAAAATATGATCTTTCCCAGGCAAAAACTTCTTTAACGAAGCATGAAATAAAAACATTTTGGTCCTATATTTGGTGAAAAAGAGTGTTTTGGATAAAAGTGTTTTGGTTTCGATCAGTAAGTCTGTATCAGACTCTAACATAAAAGTAAAGGAATTAAAATTAAAATACAAGATGAAATTAGAGTTAATAAAGCTTGAACTTCAGAAAGAGGAGAAACAAATGTAATTATATAAGGAAGAGAGAGAGAGAGAGAGAGAGAGAGAGAGAGAGAGAGAGAGAGAGAGAGAGAGAGAGAGATGCAGTTACAGAAAGAACAAACGCAGTCACAGAAAGAAGAGAAACAAATGCAGTTGCAATTGGAGAAAGAGGAGAGAGAGAAACGAATGCAGTTACAATCGGAGAAAGAGGAAAGAGAGACAGATGCAAAGAGAGAAGAAAGAGAGGGAATATCAAGTTAGAATAAAAGAAATAGAGCTGGCAGGTGAAAAGCACATTCCCACTTTAGATAGAAATTCAAGTTTTGATGTTACTTAGAATATTAGATTAGTGCCTCCTTTCAGAGAAAAAGAAGTAGACAAATATTTTCCTCGTTTTGAAAGAAATTGCGGAAAATTTGAAATGGCCAAGGGAGCATTGGACTCTATTATTACAATGTGTACTTACTGGTAATGCTAGTGATATTTACCATTCACTGTCACTACAGCAAAATGCTGACTATGATTTGGTTAAGGAATGCGTCTTAAAGGGTTATGAGTTATTCCCAGAAGCTAATCGGCAAAAATTCAGGAACTATCAAAAAAGAAGCTGGACAAACTCGTGTCGAATTTACAAGAGAAAAAGATTACTTAATTGATAGATGGTGCTTAGAAAAGAAAGTTGATCAAGATTATGAAAGTCTTGGACAACTTGTATTACTTGAAGAGTTCAAGAACTGTGCCCATAGTGACACTAAGACTTAACTTGACGAGCATAAGATCGAAACCTTGGAAAATGCTGCTCGTGCCGCTGACGAGTATTCCTTAGCTCATAACGTTCCTATTTTGATCAAGCTTCTGATAAGCTGATAAGCTTGATCAAAAATTCTTGTCTGTTCCTACGTGTAGCTATTGCAAGAAGAAAGGACACCTTATTTCAGATTGCTTCAAATTCAAAAATAAGCATCAGAATCAAGACAGACCTGTTCCAAATGCTCTTATTTCTAAGCGGTCAAGGTCATGGTCATGTATTGAAAGCAATACATTTGTTGAGTCTAATAAACCCCAGTCTGATTTTATTATGGAGAATTATGAACCATTCATGTCGAAGGGTTCTATATCACTCTTGGGTGTGTCGGTCAATCCTATCCCTATTAAAATTTTAAGGGACACAGGAGCTTCTCAGAGTCATTTATTATAAGGTACTTTGCCTTTTTCTGAGAAGTCTTCTTCTAATGAGAGTATTCTTATTCAGGGAGTAGAGTGCGGCTTTGTTAATGTTCCTCTCCACTGTGTAAATTTGTCATTAGACTTAGTCTCAGGACATGTGACAGTCGGAATAGTGTCTACTTTACCAGTTTAGGACATTCATTTATTACTAGGCAATAACCTAGCTGGACATAAGGTGGTGGCTATCCACTTGTAACTGACTAGCCCTGTTTGGATCAGAAAGTTGATCCTATTGAAAAAGAATTCCTTGATTCATACCCAGCTTGTGCAGTTACTAGAGCTATGGCAAAGAAAGCTCTTGAGAATGATGTTGATAAGGAAAGTATTCCTTTAGCTGACACATGTATTGGTCAGGCTTTTGACGAGGCCACTTCCACTCCTTGTTTGGATCAGTCAAAAGGTATTGATCACAGTGATTCTCTTTTAAGTACTCATTCTCTTTATTCTAATCAGGGTGACAAACGACAATCACTTGTCGTCGAACAGGAAAAAGATCCTGAGATCTCCTGTTTGTTTCAGAGGGCCATTAGTGAAACTAAGCACTGAAGTACCTGTCTGTTATTTCATTAAAAATGGAATTCTTATGAGAAAATGGAGACCTCCCGGGGCACCTGCTAGTGACGAGTGGTCAGTGAACTAACAAATTGTAGTTCCAAAATCACACAGACAGGAAAATTCTTAGTCTGGCCCATGAAACTCCTTTGACTGGTCATTTAGGGATTATTAAGACTTATCACAAGATCTTGAATCACGTTTATTGGTCAAAAATCAAAAGCGATGTTTGTAAATACTGCAGATCTTGTCATACGTGTCAAATGGTAGGAAAACCCAATCAGAAGATACCTAAGGCTCATCTGCAACTTATTCCTGTATTTGACGTACCATTAGCAGAATAATGGTAGATTGTGTTGGTTCCTTACCTAAGACCAAGTCAGGCAACCAATACTTGTTGACCATTATGTGTGCGTCAACAAAATTCCCAGAGGCAATTCCTATGAGGAATATTAAAACTAAAACTATAGTAAAAGCTTTGATACAGTTTTATTTTACTCAATTTGGCCTTCTTAAATCGGTCCAATCTGATCAAGGGTAGAATTTTATGTCTGAAATTTTCCAACTAATTATGCTTGAATTTGGTATTCAACAATTCAAGTCAAAAGTGAAATTATGTTTTGACAGAACTTCAGTGGAGAGAACTTTTGAATGTAGTGATAGAGTTCTTTCTCTCTTGCTCATTCTTCAAAATTTTCTTCAAATTAGGTATTACGGCCCTTACAAAGTTAAGAAGAAAATGAATTAGTTAAATTGTAATATTAGTACTCTAATCTAAATAAATTAATGGAGTACCAGTATATTGAGAGAGATAGCCAGGTTAATCATGCAATTAATTTAGTTGTACCTCTCCCACTCCGTGAGGATTTAAGTGAAGGAATGCAATTGGACTCTATTGATTTTGGAGTGACAAATCTTCGGAATTCAGAAATTATGATTAATCTGGAGCTGAAACTTTCACATTTGCAGCAACAAGAAAGGAATGAACATAAAGAGATATTATTTGAATATGAATACTTATTTCCAGATGTTGCTACAAGAACAAACGAAATTTTTCATGACGTTGAAATTGTAAATTCTAAACCTGTGAAACAACACCCATACAGGATGAACCCTCCCAAACAGGAATACTTGAAAAAAGAAATTCAGTATTTGCTGGAAAATGATTTCATAGAGCCCAGTAAAAGTGATTGGAGTTCACCATGTATACTTGTTCCGAAACCAGATAAAACTTTCCGTATTTGCACTGATTATAGGAAGGTAAACAGTATGACTAAAACAGATTCATTTCCATTACCCAGAATCGATGACTGCGTTGAGAAAATTGGAAATGGAGAGTATGTCACCAAATTTGAAAGGATTTTGGCAAATTCCACTGACGGAAAGGGCAAAGGAAATTTCGGCTTTTGTGACTCCAGATGGACTTTATCAATATAAAGTGATGTCGTTTGGGATGAAGGGTTCGCCAAGTACTTTTCAACGTTTACTGAATATGATTACCTCTGGTCTAGATAATTGTGATGCTTACATCGATGATGTCATCATCTACAACGACACCTGGAAAGAACATTAAGCAAAATTCGGAAATTTTTTGACAGACTCACTGATGCAAGTTTGACAATTAATTTTTTCAAAAGTGAGTTCTGTCATGCTTGTGTAACATTTCTACGACATATCGTGGGACATGGACAAGTTAAACCTATAGATTCTACGGTCAAGGCTATCTCTGAATTCCCTGTGCCTGTCAGTAAAATGCAACTGATGCGATGTTTAGGTATGGCTGAATACTATCGGAAATTTTGTTCCAATTTTTCCATAATTGCTGAACCCCTGAAAAAGTTATTGAGCAAGACAAACAAGTTTCTTTGGACTGAAAAATATCAGGAGGCTTTTGAAAAGTTAAAGGCCATACTTAAGAGTGCACCAGTTCTTACAGCTCCAAATTTCAGTCAATCATTTAAACTGTCCGTTGATGCAAGTGATGTTTGGGTTGGAGCAGTATTGATTCAGAAAGATAAAAATGGTGTTGATCATCCAGTGTGCTATTTTTCTAAGACATTAAATAAGCACCAAAGAAATTATTCAACAATCGAGAAGGAATGTTTGGCTTTGATATTGGCATTACAACATTTTGAAGTTTACATTAGTTCAGCTCCTTCTCCGATTATTGTTTAGTGATCACAACCCCCTTACTTTCATCGACAAGATGAAAAACAAAAATCAGAGATTATTTAGGTGCAGCTTGTTTTTACAGGAATATAATATTGACATCAGGCACATCAAGGGAAAAGACAATTTAATAGCAGATACACTTTCCCGTGTATAGAAATATTATTTCATGTACAGTTTGTATAATTCATAAGAGTTCTTCTTATGGTATTTTTTTAAAAAATAAACTCGTATATAATTAACCCATGGTAAAAAGAAAGCTTTATTATATAAATCTTTCTTTTTCTTTTATGTGGGGAAGTGTTATGTATGTGTAATTTAATTATTTGTTTGTTAGTTTTAAATTTTTTGTTTATTCCATTAGATGCTATTGTAATGGAACTTTATTTACTGGATTTGACACTTTTTTTTAGAAATTCCGTTCAGTTCTGTTTGACCTGATTTTTTATTTTACTGATAAACAATCAGCAGTAGAAACACTGTATCTAGTTGCTGACCTCGATTCAGAACCAGTAAGGGTTCTGGTAAACAACGTTTTAAATTTTTTTTTCACTTAATATAACTTATTGTATCACATCTTTCTTACTATAATTTGTAATTTTAGATTCGGTTAGCAGAGAGATGTCAAATAATCCTGAAAATCTTGGGAGTTAAACAATTACATTTAATATTAAATGTAGAGACCCCTCGCCCGATTCCATTCAAATTCAGCTACTTTTGAAGAGACGTTCTAGGATCATACATACCCTGCATTAAACGTTACCAAAATCGCCTCATAAATATTTCCAGTCCAGATATATTACTCTGGGTGTATTTTTATCCACGTTGTTATGGCATAGAATTCACACACGGTTCTAGTTTCTGTTCAAGATTTTGATCCAGTTATGCAAATTCTTCCCAATAAATTTCATCTGTCGCTGATTTATTTATCTTCAAAGTCAGATGGTTAAAAATAAGTCAGTTTAGTCAAATATTTCTATTCTTCCCAAACCAGAGTCATGTCTGTGTCCTGTGAGATCCTACCAAAATAGTGTTTCAGCTGACGGTGTCCTGTGAGATCGTACGAAAATAATATTTCAGTTGTCTGTGTCACGTGAAATCCAACATTCAATTGTCTGTGTCACGTGAGATCCTACCAAAATAGTATTTCAGTTGCCTGTGTCACGTGAAATCCTACCAAAACAATATTTCAGTTGTCAAGGAGAACAAGTGTTCCACAGCATAATGTTCACTGGATACAGCTGACAAATTTCCATGAATTACTTATGAGTTACAAACCTCGATAAAATCGCTGATATTATAAACGGGCCGTAATCGGGACCTTACTCACTGCAGTTTCCAAAGGTGAATGTATGTATGTTGGGAGTGTGTATGGTGGATCCCTGGTCATGCAGCTGCATGGAGGACGGAGGAGCTATGTATACAAACATTTTTACTTAATATATGCTTAAATAAAAATACATTTTATTTTCAGTCAGAATGAGAAGAGAAATATTTTAAATGCTTTATTAACTATACGCATGGAGTCAAAGTCATTTTCATAGACAAAACTTTCTGACTTCATTGCAAAAGCTAGTCTCGCTTTGTAAGGGCAGGAAAGATCAGTTGTATTTATTACAAACATACACAGAGTTTTCGTAAGAAAGAGTCTATCTAGACGCGAATTGCATGCCAACAAATAGGATAGTTTATCACTGGGCATGGAGGTAGCAAGGATTTTTGTCATTTCTTTTTCTAATAGGGTAGCTCTTTTGAAGTAATTTGTTCATTTATGACATTTTCCATTTACAACATTTCCAGTTGTTACATGCGGAAATGATATTTAAAGGCGCTCGAAATAGATCACTCGGACACCCGTGTTCCAACCACCTTGATAATAAATCTGGAAGATGATTGTGTTTACACCAGATAAGTGGCAGCCCCTAACTTTGAAGTCACCGAGGCCAGCAACTTAATACATCTCTCTCAATCAAGACTGCTGGAAGGACTTAACGTGATCATCCAAAATTTAACATTCTGAGGATGTACCAGAGTTTATTTTGTATTGTTGTTTTACATTTAAGGAAAGCACGTGTCCCTAGTGCGTTATAATATAACAACTATAGTTAGTGGCGCTTATGAAACGATGTGTAGTCGTCGAGACTGAACAAAATGGGACGTATACCGTGACAATATCTTCCACGAAGCCAGGTTCCACAAACTACTGAAGTTGCATCGCAAGCAATTTTTTTTTCTTTATTTCGCAGGTCAGTGCTTGGAAGATTTTAATTGTGGTCAGTGACCTCGTCACTGGCATCTATTATAGGCCTTTCACATTAATTTCTCCTGTCTCTGTTTTGGCTTGTTTCAGATTTGTAATTGGTTTGTCCATTGTCCTCCACGAGTCCGAGATTGGGAGATTCTGTTTACGTGCACTGATAGACTGCACTACCTGATGCATGTCTATGTCTAGGTGTTTTCCTTGTCTGTCCCTGGACAAGCATGTAGAAAATCACTAGACTAGAATTGTGGATTACTGCAGGAAGAAGGGGTTTTCATGCTACACCGAAATGCAGTCTAATTCGTGAACTCAGTTGCCCTCGCCCTTGGCTTTTATATTTTGTGGCGAATTCAGACAATCATGAAATACCGCTATTCATTTAAATATGTTTTCAAAAATCTCCTTTTATTTATATAGAGAGATTTTATGCGAAAATAAGCTCATGCAAAATATAAATGATTTATGGCATTGCAGAATAGCAAACGTACACGGATATCATGTTTTTAAAGTGTCAGAGTAGTCAGGAAAGAGTTAAAACTTTAAGACATCGTTTCTAAAAGACTTTTATGACAAAATATGCTGCCAAACAGTTCATATTTCTTTTGTCAAATTATTTGCTAGATAAATCTGACATGAACTGAAGAATGGTCTTTATTATAGATGTCCTTCAATCAGAACCCTTCTTAAAAGCTGTGCACTTCTTCCTAGATTTACCCCTGTCTTGTAATACCCAAACGACTTACACTTCTTACCTGTTTCTGTCTTGCAAAAACCAAACGGCATACATTTTTTACTTGTTTTACAACCTTTTTCATAAACCAAACTACACACGCTTTGTACATGTTTTACCACTTCCTTGTAAAAACCAAACTGTGTACACGTCTTCCTCGTTTTACCCGTCTTGCAAAAACCAAACGACGTACAATTTTGACATGTTTTACCCCTCCCTTGTAAAAATCAAACGACATACACTACTTACTTGTTTTACCCCTGTCTTGTAAACATCAAACGACATGCACTACTTACTTGTTTTACCCGTCTTGTAAAAATCAAACGACGTATATTTTTGACATGTTTTACCCCTGTCTTGTAAAAATCAAACGACATACACTACTTACTTGTTTTACCCCTCCCTTGTAAAAATCAAACGACATACACTACTTACTTGTTTTACTCCTGTCTTGTAAAAATCAAACGACATACACTACTTACTTGTTTTACCCCTCCCTTGTAAAAATCAAACGACATACACTACTTACTTGTTTTACATTTCCCTTGTAAAAATCAAACGACATACACTATTTACTTGTTTTACCCCTGTTTTGTAAAAATCAAACGACATACACTACTTGCTTGTTTTACCCCTCCCTTGTAAAACTCAAACGACATATACTACTTACTTGTTTTACCCCTCTCTTGTAAAAGTGAAACGACATACACTACTTACTTGTTTTACCCCTGTCTAGTGAAAATCAAACGACATACACTACTTACTTGTTTTACCCGTTTTGTAAATATCAAACAACATACACTACTTACTTGTTTTACCCGTCTTGTAAAAATCAAACGACATGCACTACTTACTTGTTTTACCCCTGTTTTGTAAAAATCAAACGACATACACTACTTACTTGTTTTACCCGTCTTGTAAAAATCAAACGACATACACTACTTACTTGTTTTACCTCTGTTTTGTAAAAACCAAACGACATACACTACTTACTTGTTTTACCCCTGTCTTGTAAAAACGAAACGACATACACTACTTACTTGTTTTACCCCTGTCTTGTAAAAATCAAACGACATACACTACTTACTTGTTTTACCCCTGTCTTGTAAAAACCAAACGACATACACTACTTACTTGTTTTACCCCTGTCTTGTAAAAACGAAACGACATACACTACTTACTTGTTTTACCCCTCTCTTGTAAAAACGAAACGACATACACTACTTGCTTGTTTTACCCCTGTCTTGTAAAAATCAAACGACACACACTACTTACTTGTTTTACCCCTGTCTTGCAAAAACCAAACGACATACACTACTTACTTGTTTTACCCCTCCCTTGTAAAACTCAAACGACATACACTACTTACTTGTTTTACCCTGTCTTGTAAAAGTGAAACGACATACACTACTTACTTGTTTTACCCCTGTCTTGTGAAAATCAAACGACATACACTACTTACTTGTTTTACCCCTCTCTAGTAAAAATCAAACGACATGCACTACTTACTTGTTTTACCCCTGTTTTGTAAACATCAAACAACATACACTACTTACTGGTTTTACCCCTCTCTTGTAAAATTCAAACGACATACACAACTTACTTGTTTTACCCGTTTTGTCAAAATCAAACAACATACACTACTTACTTGTTTTACCCCTCTCTTGTAAAAATCAAACGACATACACTACTCACTTGTTTTACCCCTGTTTTGTAAACATCAAACAACATACACTACTTACTTGTTTTACCCCTGTCGTGTGAAAATCAAACGACATACACTACTTACTTGTTTTACCCGTTTTGTAAAAATCAAACGACATACACTACTTACTTGTTTTACCCCTCTCTTGTAAAACTCAAACGACATATACTACTTACTTGTTTTACCCTGTCTTGTAAAAGTGAAACGACATACACTACTTACTTGTTTTACCCGTCTTGTGAAAATCAAACGACATACACTACTTACTTGTTTTACCCCTGTCTTGTAAAAATCAAACGACATACACTACTTACTTGTTTTACCCCTGTCTTGTAAAAATCAAACAACATACACTACTTACTTGTTTTACCCCTGTCTTGTAAAAATCAAACGACATACACTACTTACTTGTTTTACCCCTGTCTTGTAATAACGAAACGACATACACTACTTACTTGTTTTACCCCTGTCTTGTAAAAATCAAACGACATGCACTACTTACTTGTTTTACCCCTGTCTTGTGAAAATCAAACGACATACACTACTTACTTGTTTTACCCCTCTCTTGTAAAAATCAAACGACATGCACTACTTACTTGTTTTACCCCTGTTTTGTAAACATCAAACAACATACACTACTTACTGGTTTTACCCCTCTCTTGTAAAATTCAAACGACATACACTACTTACTTGTTTTACCCGTTTTGTAAAAATCAAACAACATACACTACTTACTTGTTTTACCCCTCTCTTGTAAAAATCAAACGACATACACTACTTACTTGTTTTACCTCTGTTTTGTAAACATCAAACAACATACACTACTTACTTGTTTTACCCCTGTCTTGTAAAAATCAAACGACATACACTACTTACTTGTTTTACCCCTGTCTTGTAAAAACGAAACGACATACACTACTTACTTGTTTTACCCCTGTCGTGTAAAAACGAAACGACATACACTACTTACTTGTTTTACCCCTGTCTTGTAAAAACCAAACGACATACACTACTTACTTGTTTTACTCCTGTCTTGTAAAAATCAAACGACATGCACTACTTACTTGTTTTACCCCTGTTTTGTAAACATCAAACAACATACACTACTTACTTGTTTTACCCCTCTCATGTAAAATTCAAACGACATATACTACTTACTTGTTTTACCCCTGTCTTGTAAAAATCAAACGACATACACTACTTACTTGTTTTACCCCTGTCTTGAAAAAATCAAACGACATACACTACTTACTTGTTTTACCCCTGTCTTGTAAAAAGCATTTAGATGTGAACGATATTACATGTTTTTTGTTTTCAGAAATAAACCAATGAAGGTTCAGCCTAGGCTAATAATAGACAAACCACAGCTGCTCGGTAGGAGAACTAACGATTTGTACTTTAGTTATCTTTCTGCAGCATTATTAGCTTTATTAGCCCTTGTTTTATCTAAGGTGTTGTGTGTTGATGGAGGCGAAGGGAAGAATGAAACCTTCGTGGAAGCCATTCACTTGATTATGTTGTTCCATATTGTAAATTTTACGAAGACAAACTTGTGACACAGATGGGAGTAAATTTTAACACATCATGGAGATACTAACACACATATATTTACTTTGTGCCTCATTATCGCTATAATTTGCACATGCGCTCTCGTTGTTTGTTTGATATACCTATTATTGATACCTACTTCATGTGTGTCCTATTAATGTCATCACGACGCCTTTTATAATGTGTGTTTTGTATATTTGTTTGCAAAGAGCTAACCAAAGGCTGTAGAATTTCAGTCCAGCCCCTTTGCCTTGGACAAAAGTGACATAAAATATGTTTAAATCAAAATAAAACTTTTGGAAATATATAATGCATCATTATGACGACATCGATAATGAACTATCATGAACTCCATGTCAAGCAAATATTCTAAGAAATATGCGTGCGTTTGTCTGTGCTTGTTCATGTGTGTGTGTGTGTGTGTGTGTGTGTGTGTGTGTGTGAAAATGATCAACTTTTCCATTAGATCTGGTTGCGAATAAGATGATTCAAGAAAAGAATTATGGGCAATACAGACACATACTAACTGTATTATCAGCTTTAATCGTTTTGTCCAAGGCTGAATTTCACTTTAAGGAAAATCAATATCTGCATCTGTACTGTTTCAAGGGAAGCCTTTGGAAGAAAAGATGAGACAAATCTATTTAATAAATAAAACTTTATTTAAATTATTCAAAAATTACAACATGCAAAAATAAAAAGTAAACAGATTACAAGGATACATGTATATTAAACAGTAAGGCAAGTGCATGTCCCTGATTTAAAGTAAATTGGAAAACAAGCATTGACTATGACGTAATTGGACACAAACACTGAGAACATACCGCACATTATACCGTATTTACAAGTGCATAACGCACACCTAAATTCGAATAACATTGAGCCAGATGTACTGCCCATAAAGCTCCGATTGATCTGGGTCTGTTTATTCTATATATAATACTGGATACGCATTATACTACGCAGAGGAATACGTATTATACTACGCAGAGGAATACTTATTATACTACGCAGAGCAATACGTATTATACTACGCAGAGGAATACGTATTATACTACGCAGAGGAATACGTATTTGCAATTTATCATGAACAATAAGGACAGAATGTTCATTAAACTTCAGCAGGCGTATACACATTTTTCAAAGAAATATTTCCTAATTTTTTTTTTGAAATACCGTAAAAATGATTGGTGAATTTTCACATTAAATATCACCTCACAATACATATTGCAGTGGTGAGATGGTGACAAAAGGGATTCAACCTACAAACTGGGTTTATTTTATAGGCACGAGAAGGCGAGACATTTACAAAGAGTGACTGAGGTAAAAATTCCATTTTGTAAGTGTTCTCCTACAAATACCAAGTGCATCAGCATTCATTTTGATTTTCTGGTGGGAAATAAAATAAGAAGCGGAAACAGGAATAATTTAAAAACAAAACGTACAAGCGGTGTAGATAAAACCAAACAAGCAATGATATAACACCATGCGACTAGTGCTGCCAGTTTGAGACACTATTGATACCCGAGACATTTTTTTAACCAATAGAAGTATTAAAGTGAGCGCTTGATGTATATTTCTATGACAATATATTGCACCATGTGATGAGAATATAAAATGATTCTTCATACTAGAATGGCCCTTCGAGGAAATGGAGTTCTAGGGGCGATTACTACTTACCCCTCACTACATTTGTTCACATGGAAAAAAAAAAAAAAAATTTCATGAAAGTTTTCTCTGCAGAGAGATTTATACACTGATCAATTTTATTACATGCGAAATAAACTAATTAGTAGTACATAGTACTTTGATCAGGAAAGCTGCATCATCTCGAATGCGTATTTGATATACCAGCCTATCTGACGAGACCCGAAGCGTTTGGTGCAGTGATTCCCACCTATTCGAGTATGAGGACCTCTTCTTAACTTTGCAGACCTCTACATGCTAATATTTATACTAAAACACATACTCCCTGGAATAACCTCTATGACCCCGGGGGCCGCGGCCGACAGGTCGGGATCTTCTGGTCTAGTGTGATCCGCTAATGTCACATACTCAGGGGGAGACGATAGTTTTCACGATCAACATACCATACCGATTACTCTTTTATATTATCTACCTTTAAAGAATATTTATTTTTAAAAAAATAATTAATGGAACTACTTTTAATAGTGTAGGAAGGTTAATGACTGGCTATGAGGCGTTAATGGAACTACTTTTAATAGTGTAGGAAGGTTAATGATTGGCTATGAGGCGTCACATAACGTGGGCTTTTATTATGTTCTATTTCTGCATAAACAAGATGTACAGTGTTTACGTTCGATTTACTAGATGTTTTTCGTTTAGGAGAAATTTGTTGATACAAATGGTTGAAAATGGTTGCATTTTATCAGCTGCTGCACCGAAGCAATTCTTTTATCCAAGCTGGATGCAGACGAAGTGACAATTAAAGATGGTTTGCGATCATTACGTGACGACTAGCGGGTTATTTACTATATGCTTTTCAAAGATGCAAAAACGACTAGTTGGTTTTTGCTGCTCTACGAATTTTGAATTATTGATAATTATTTGTATAATATGCTTGCTTTAGGTGTGAAATCAGTATTAACTTACAGAGAATTGGGTGGGGTGGGGGATCATTTCTGTGACGTCATAAAACAGTTAATGTTTTTTGGACTGCCGTGAAACGGAATAGGAAAACGCTAGTCGGTGATAGATATCTGTATCAGATTGTCTGAACATAACCATAGAGAGTGATGTATCATCTATATGTATATAATAAATAAATAAATAAGTAAATCACAAGAAGTAAATAAAAACCCGGAGGGAACCCAAATAAGTTATATCAATGGATACAACAGTCGGACAGTTGTCAATCAAAACGAAAGGCTTGTCTCAAGATTGGGGGTAAGCATATCTCTGAAGAATTGAACGAATAGCTACAAGTTTAATTTGTAAACAATCATATGAAACACGGAGAGAGAGAGAGAGAGAGAGAGAGAGAGAGAGAGAGAGAGAGAGAGAGCGCACGTAATATATATTTTGCGTATTTTAAAACTTTGAATAACAAGAATTGGTACCACTTGTGATCACTGATTAAAGCACAAAGTGTAGTACATTCCATAACTGTCATGTTTTCATCAAAAACCAAGCAGCTTCCAAACATGTCCATGCTCTGCCCCATAATATCATACACTTCTATGACTTCTTCAGTAAAGAATAGTGTGCCCCATAATATCATAAAATTTCAAATGACTTCCTGATTAAAACTCGACACTAAATTACATATCTCTACACTGAAGTTAAAAAAATCTAGTGATTGAAATTGATACCGGCATCTCGATTGGATTATAAGAAAAGTTCGTATCTTATTTATGACATGAGTATTAATGCTTTCTCTTGTGATCCCTTGATAGCAATGAAAATAAAAATACAGACTAATATTTACACCACGGATAAATGAGTTGAAATGATACTACCCTCAAGACCATGATGAGGAGTTTTGTTTTCATTTTAGTCTTTGTGAAAGCTTACAAGTGTTTGTGTCCAACACGCTGCTTTAAGTAGACGGCGGTCTTAGATCAAAGTATACGATGTTGTGTCGCTTGACACGAAATGAGCTGGATATACGCAAGGTAAATATCTATACCAAGCAACTGTGAATCGATCGTTTATATGGCAATTCATATTCACTTTTTCACCTTTCGGGTGATTCATGCCATTCTCATCGCAATCGTCTTTTTTCTTCTTTTATTTTTATTTTTTGCTTTTTCTTTCTCAAAGACCTTGCTTCCATCATTGAAATACATTGTGTGGTCGAAATTTTATGCAATAATGCCTTTTGTGGACGCTCCTTGTCACTGAAAACCAATTATATTTCACACATTGGTGGCATTACCCATGACTAAAGAATCTCTACTAGCGCTGTATGGTAGAGCTGACCACCGCTCGTTTGACTGTACATGCCTGAGGATCAACTTGTGCGGTGGCACTTTGCATAATTTAATCAAGAAGACACACAATGTAACGAAGACACTGCACACTACAGCACATACAATCTTGATATTGTCCAGCGTGCTTATGCTGTATGTTCCCATGGTTCGATTAATCTCATTGGTGTTCACAGAAGAAGCCACAAGTTGGTCTATTTTAGACTCGAAATATTTCTTTGCGAATGGGCTGTCCTGAATGAAGCAGAAAACAAGAGCCGATACAGAACCGATCACGATGAACACACAAATAATCCCAGCAGAGTAAAGCCAGCGATCAGATCGGTTGAGCTCCGAGCAGGAGAAACGGGTCCACTGAAAATAGTAGTATGAAAAAATGAATTATTATTTGGTTGCAAAATCGTTTTTATTTGTAAATTCTACTTGTAATCGAAAAGCTCATAATGTTTTTATTTCAGTATGCTTCAACACATCACCTGGTAGAGTCAGTTTTCTTAAAGAGGTCATTTAAAGTATCCAGAGAAAATACTACGGATGGGACATGATAAACCCTGGTACAAATCTGCCACGTATATCTGACTTTTTACTTTGAATGTTGAATGCAAATATTTCAACCATGGCTCTCTCCAAAGAATATTTTGTAGAGGTGCGCGGTATTACTGGTATACCGCGGTATTTTATTTTTCCTGGTGGTACCTACAACTATCCTTTTTCACTGTACCGATACATCGGTAGCTTCCATCAGTAAAGAATGTACATACATTTTTGAGGAAGCTTGTTACGATTTTAATGTTATTAACAGAGTGTTTTCATTATTCATGACAAAAATATTTCGAAAAATTATCTTAGCTTTTTGTTCAAAATGATTCTATCACAAATTGATGGTGAATATTACAAATATAATTATATGCATAATCCTTTTAATCAAATGTTTGATACGTGTCACGTATGCCAATGCGGTGGCCAAATGGAATGATGTGAAACATATTTGGGCCAAATCTAACTTTCTGAAAAATTTCAGATTAAAAACAACAAAACCCAAAATAAAACACACTTCATATTTCAGTTATTTACTAGCGTATGTGAATGTGTTAAGCATATGTATTCCTTTGTAAGGCTGCGAATCATCCTACGATTTTCAGGAACACACTTATTTTCAGTCTGAACTTTACGTAATTTCACATTTCCACTTAATATTTTCTCGTTTAATGAGCAAATGTGTTTTATGTTTATTGGCCCTGTAAGGGTGCAAATTTCTGTCGATCTATAAAGAGCACATTAATTTGGGCAGGTGAACGATTAATTAGATTTATGGGGTCCGGTGCGTGTTAAATCGCCATACTGCAAGGATTTTTAATGGCTGTGTCGTGAGAGGAAGTGATTCTTAATTAAGCATTCGTTTATTTAACAGTCAGACAGACTGGAAGGTGAAGGTTAACTTCGATCTTTGTATCGAAAATGTCAGATTTGAAATTTTCCAGAATCAGTTATTTGGAAATCTAGAGTTTAGGCGGACCGCAAATTTGGCGCCTAGTTATAAAAGACGGGAGATATATTTAATCCGGATTGGTTACGCTAGGTGAGGGGCGTGGTTCCCAAATGAAATTTCTTGGTTTCAATATCCCCCATCGCAAAATTTAGTCAGTCTGCGTTTTTTGCAAGAGGAAACAAAAATGTAGGAGACTCCGAGGTTGAATTTAGAAGAAATTCACTCGTAAAATAATTATCCAAGGGACCGGATGTCTGGAAAGTCGACGGACACAATTCTGGCAGTAGAAGCGAGCAAAGCTTGAAAGCACAAGGTATTTGCGCCAATCTCATGCAATCCGTTGATACCAATACAACGATTTGTTTGATATATTTGCTTATATTTGCATGAATTTGTTTGTTTAAATTCGTAGATCAATTCTCTTGGTATGAGTACAACTGTGCTGAGTTCATCTATCTGAATCCGTACAATGATCTTCTTTATATAAGTTTGACGAATTGTTTAATTGTGTCGTCTTGATTGTTATAGGAAAATAGGTATTCTAAGAATTGCATGCCTTACCTTAGTTGATGTGAGTTAAGAGAATCCGTATGAATTCACCGACCTTAGATGATTTCACGTATAATAAAGACTTGAGTGCGTATTGACTGAAATTAACGTTGTTAAATCATAAAGTGAGATTTCATATATGCTAAAGACTTGAATGTGTGTATTCGCTAGAAATAACGTAGTTAAGCCATGTAATGAACTTCATTCATTCATTTGTGTAATTGAGACGAGAACGGAACTTTTATGTGTCGTGTGATGATAATGTGAGTCAGGTTGAAATAGCCGTTAGGAAGTACATTAATCTTATGAAACTAGGTTTGTTTATGGTCTGCTATGTTTGGCATGACCAGATAGCCTTTGGTATCTGTTTGAATTCCGATGGGACGATATCTGACATAACGCAAGGGGAGTGATGATCTGTTCCCAGTAGGATATCTGACAGAAGATTTAGGTTGCTTCTCTGTTTATTTTAAAAGGGGAAATAGCTCCACTGACGTATCCACGTACTGACTTATCCAAGTATCTACGTATCATGTACTTAACGTATCCACCTAAATAGTGTAGTGGGGTACTATAGCGAAAATGGGAAAATACATTACGGATCCCCCCTCCCCCTGGCAAGTATAGCGACACGATTTATAGCGACAAAAAATCAGCCTGGGCGAGTATAGCGACAATGGGAATTTTGTATAGCGACGAGCACACCCTGGGCCTGTATAGCGACAAGAGGAATGGAATAGGTAGGGTGACGTCACGGTACTGGACACTGGCAACAATGTAGCAAGGACCGTGACGTCATGTCATCTGTGTCATTTCTATATACAAACACGAATCAGTCGCTTTCGTGTTTTAGTAGAGTATGTTTTATATATTCGCTTTTTTCCATAGATTGATGAACATCAATCTATCATACACAAATTATAAAATCGACTAACAAAATTTTTTACGTAAGAGAATAATGTTTTGGGGATTTAAAAAATAAATTATAAAATCGAATAAAAAATTTTTTAGGCAAGAAAGAATAAATCTTTTCGAGGCAATGGAGTGGCCCTGTAAAGGGCCTTTGTTTGTTATGTTAACACCATTCCGTTAACATAGAGGGCATCGCATAGGTCTTCTTCTCTTCCTCAAACTTCGTCTAATTTCTGGTCCATAAATCAGAACTCGCTTCAGACAATTTCCACATAGGTCCTTCTTTTCCACACGCTTGTCTCGGTGATCCTAACTATTCTCCATGATGATCTCACATACAAGGGTAAGTTCGTACGGAAAAACAACGACGATACGAAAGTAAACGATTCAACGTTGGTCCACATCTTTGTGACGAGAACAGGTGATGGGAATGAAGTGAACCGAGTTTATTTATAGTGGAAGACAGGATCGAAACGGATTGAAATTGTTCACCAATCCCAACATGCGTTACAAAATTCAGTCACTTCGCGGAGTCTGTCTTGCAATCCGAAGAGAACTACCTGTGACTTCACATTCCCTATATAGGTGCGCTAGCGTCTGAGCGCAGTGAATCGATGCGGCATTGTTTTGTGAAACATGACTGAACCTAAGAAGATGATGAATTGGGGTGCACCGGCTTTGGAGACGAAAAGCGATGGCATAGCAGCGGCTACCAAAGTTAACAAGCGCTACTTCCAGAAGAGGTTGATTTCAACTGGGATTTAGTAGATTGTTTCTCTTCTTCGCAAGAATTTGTTCCGGTACCAGTATCTTCGCCACTTTCTCCTTCTTTACCACACGTCGACGATTTTAAACAAAGACAGAAAGAAGAATTGGAGAAATTTTTACAGCAGCAGAAAGAGGCAGAACAAGCATTTCTCCTTGAACAGCAACAGCGAGAAGAAGAAGAGGTAAGAAGGAAACGACAGGAAGAAGAAGCAGTAGAGAAGAAACAAAGGCTAGGAGAGAAGGAGAACAGTGAACCTCAAACGGTAACGGTACTCTTGGACATTTTGGGTGAGTTAAGAAGTCTGAAGCAAATGTATCAGACTTCTTTATTACGACCCAAGAGAAAAAGACCTTCCCGAGCCAAACAGCCTAACCCTGTTACTACACCGGAGATACCACTCCTAGTGATTTCTACCCAATCATTAAAAGGAGCAAGTCCACAAGTAGGCCTTGGCCGTGGCAAAGGCTTAAGACAGTTAAAGCGGATTGCTTCTCGTTCCTGAGTTTGTTCTAACAAAAAAACAAACACCCAACGGTCCTTTTCAGGGCCACTCACTTCTTTCGAAAAGAGATACTAATTCATTTTGCCAAAATCAATTAAAACTAAAAAAAACCGCTTGTTTAACCCTATGATATACGTATTGTGAGTGCCTGAGTGTAGACCCTTATTATTCTAAACAATCAAAACCAAGAGACACTTACGTTTTTTTCAGTCTGGTCTATTCTGGTACAAATATTTACAATTCAATATCACAACATAACACAACACTTTTTAAAAAAGTTCATAGACTTCTTCTGTGTTTTTTTTCTTCTTTCACTCTCTCTGTTTTTTGAATTTCTTCACTTTTACACTTTTTTCCTATTCTCCTTCTTCTTCTTCCTGACTTTTTTCTCGTCTTCTTTTCTTTTCTGTCTTCTCTTTCTCAACGTGTCGGGGTTGTTCCTTTGCCGAGGGCACATCTTTTTCTTCTTCCTCCTCCTTCTGCTTCTGTTCTTTTTTAGGACACTCTGAAGACCAATGTCCTTTCTCTTTACAATGATAACAGGTGTCTTGACTTTTGTCTCTTCTGACACTGGTCTTGCTTTTTTGACGGTCTGGACATTCTGTAGCCCAATGTCCTTTCTTCTGGCAGATATAGCAAGTATCTTGACTTTTATCTCGAAAGGAGGGAGAGTAGTCCGTCGGCTTGTCTGAAGAAAACTTTCTTATGACACCTCGCAAAGCTCTAATCAGAAGTTCAATTTGTGTGGGTTCTTCCATCGTGTTGAACGGCTTGAGAGCAAAATGAATACTGAGAGGGAAGGCACCAGCCCTTTATATATGCACTAAGTCTGAAATAAATATATAGGGGTCCATGGCGTTTCAAATGTAGTCATTTGACTTTTTGCAGTCAAGATGAAACGATCGCATCATTTCGTAAAGAAAAGAGAAGAAAGTAAGAGGCAGAAACGTGATTTATCGCCTCGCACAATAGCTGAGGTCTTGTCTCAAATTCATGCCAGCGATTTTGAAGATGAGATGAGTGAACCAGAATCTATGCCCAGAGAGTCTACACCAAACCAAAGTCTATTACCATCAGTAAACCCTCAAAAGTACTACCACATTCGAGAGACGGACAAACGCTCCTCCAGAAAATTTAGAACTACGGCCTACACGTACGCAGTGAAGTTTAAAGATTTCAAGTCCGACGTACCGTTGGAGAAAGCAGAAGGGTTCATCACTGATGTGTGGGATTCTTTGTTAACTACACTGAAACGGCAATGTCAAGCCAAAGAAGACGATCGCTTGAGACTTTCCATTCATCACGACAGTTTGAAGTCCCCCGTTTGGATCGAGTTTAGCAGTCCAACAGAATTGACACCTTCCAAAGTCATTGACAAGATTCAACACGTACAGCATTCCAATGACAAGTTTCACATCACCGACGGAAAAGCGACACTGTTCATGACCCATGTGTCTCTTCCCCAAGGGACAGGACATAGCAACACAAAAAGGTGTTCTTGGTAGACAATCTTCGCAGCATCAAGCGCAGCCTCGTTCAAATTAACAACACTCAAGACCAGATGTGTTTAGCCCGTGCCATCGTGGTGGGACGAACGTATGCCGACAAGAATGACACGGCAGAATGGAAAAGATCCTGGAAAACTATTCAACGATCGGACCGAGGCAAACAACGAAGAGAAGCAGAACTCCTGTTACAGCAAGCGGGGATATCCAAAGACACACCCTGTGGCATTCCTGAAATGCAAAAGTTGCAACACGTCTTGGCTCCACGCTACACCTTGGAAGTACACCCTCAAGAAGTGCGCGGACCTCTGTTGTTTTGAGGCAAGAATTTCAAAGACGGAAAATACATTCACGTCTATCATCACGATGAACATTTCGATGCCATTACCAGTATCACTGCATTCCTGAGATACAGTTATTACTGTAAGAAATGTGACTATGGCTATAACAATCGAGAGCAACACAAGCATTGCGGATCAAAATGTGAGGGATGTTTAGCCTCTAAGCCCTGTCTGGACGAAGGACAAGAACGAGTGCATTGCCCAGCCTGTCAGTGCATGTTTGTCAGTCCTACAAGTTACCAACAACATCTAAAGACGCAAGGTTCACAACAGAAAAGTGCTTGTCAACTCCTGAGATTGTGCCCTACTTGTGGACAAGGCATACGTACCAATAATGCCAAGTCGCATGTCTGTTCAGGAAAGAAGCGATGTCACATTTGTCGCCAAATCGTGGACTTGGAACACCAATGCTACAATCAAAAATACCAATCCAAAGATGAAGAAGAAGATAATGACCAGAAGAAAGGGAATTTCCTCTTTTTCGATTTCGAATGCATGCAAGAGACTGGCATTCACATTCCTAATTTCTGCGTGGCTCATCGAGCGTGCGAGAAGTGCATCCAAGAACCTATCTTGACTCATTGCCCGCACTGTAGCAAGATTCCTGGAAGACGTGAAAAAATCTTTCGGGGACTGAACACGCTAGCCGATATCGCCCAATGGATTTTAAACCCTATCGACGAGACGTGGAGCCAAGAAGACATCGAACGTTACGGAGATTGTCATCGCTATGCCACGGTGATGGCTCACAATTTCTCGGGATCCGATGGACAGTTTCTGTTGAGATACTATACGGAACAGTGTACCGAACGTCCGAAAGTGACTTTGAACGGAGCCAAAATCATTTCCATGCAAGTGGGTCAAGTGCAGTTTAAAGATTCGATGAGTTACTTGGCCATGAATTTGAGTCGCATGCCTAAAACGTTTGGAATGACAGAAATGACCAAAGGCTATTTTCCGCACTTTTTCAATACCGAATCCAATCAACATGCCGTTCTACCCCATTTGCCTGAGGCTCACTACTATGACCCCGACAACATGCGTACCGAGCAACGAGAAGCTTTCTACGCTTGGTACCAGACTCACGCCTCGGACCCTTTCGACTTTCAGGAAGAAATGTTAAAATATTGTCGTTCCGACGTGGACATTTTACGGCGTAGCTGTGGAAAATTT